>JBBMKF010247268.1:0-16676 GCA_037834155.1 Curcuma caesia
GTAAACCATTTTTGTTTTTCATTTTTTATATCGATTTTATCAATGCAAATTGATTTACAAATTAACTTACATTTTAAAATGAAATTATTTTACTATTATATTATAACTTTTCGTGTAGAATACTAATATTTTTATATTTTAAAAATAATATTTTGATAAAAAAATATCTGACTGCAATTTATTTTGTAAAATAGCTTGTGAAAAAAAACAGTACTATTTGGTAAAAAAAAATAGCACAAACTATTAGAGAAGCAGCTTCTTTTGATCAATGTCAATTATTATTCCAGTAAATCATCCTATCTTAACTAAACTTTCAGAAGATTAAAAAGAAAACAAAGCACAATTAAGAAACAACAATTATATTAAAATTGATATTCTACCTTCATGCTCACTCAACGCATGCGCATGCGGCTTTCTGATGATATTAAGACACCAAGTGTTCTCTTCAGCCCAATGACAAATCTGTCATCCCAACGGTCTCACAAAATCGATCTCATGATTATTTATGAGAAGATAAATTGAGAAGTTACAGTTGACTATGACGGGAAGGACATTATCTCGGTTTCGTTGAGATTTGACCCTTGCTCACTTCAGCAAGTCTGACCCCGTCATAACCAACTCAACTATGCTCCGGAAGCTAAGACACCATATGTTCTCTTGAGTAAAATGTGAAATTCGTCACTCTAACAGCTCCACACACTGTCGTCCTCATGATTATCTGTGAAGAGATAAATTAAAAAGTTGCACACCATGTGTTCTCAAAATCACATCAAGGCACTTCCTCAATTATTGAGGGTTCAAAATTCACTCAGCATATGTATGCAGCGCTAATAATTAGTCACGTTGGGACATCAAGTGTTCGAACTAATTAGGAGTCATTTTATTTTTTAAATTTACTTGGTGGTTGAAATATGAAATCAAATCCTCTATAAGAAAATTAATGGGATCACAAGAGCTGAATATCTAATGGAAAAAACTAGTATTATTAAAATCAACCTAGAACATAAATGGTGAGCCACGTGCATGCTGACGAGCGTGGAATTAGACATTCCATCTCTACAAATCACAATATCGTTTACGGATTCCAAATTCTAAGAATAAACTCGATCGGCGGACATGATGGATCCTTTTAAGTTAAATTGGACAACCGACGACTAACTTTAGCGTGTCAACCACTTTACATTGAATGTTAAATTTAGTTGACTAGTGAATCTTAAAGGCGAGACATGTTGGATGCGTCAGGCCTGAATCATATTGTCGGCCAAGTTGGAAAAGACTCTGTTAAAATGTTACGTTCAAGAAAGAAACCCTCGATTTCGTTGGGTCAATGGCAGATAGAAAAGGGAAATTAAGGATGAAAAAAAAGGTTATTAATTAATTGACCAACGATGCTTTCCGTGTACACTAAACAATACCCAAATAATACTAATGACAAAACTCTTTCTTTTCAAACTATAACACCCGTTTCAGGAGAAATATACGACCCGTAACAATGGAAGGTCAACCAAATCCACCAGAAAAAAAAAACCTAAATTAAGCAGCTGGTGTAATTTGAAGTTATCAACCTCACAATTATGGATGGCTAGCTGGTCGTTGACTTTCTAGTACCATCGCCATAAGTCAGAGCTCAGGAGTGGCTCACCTTTGTCAAATGTTTAATTAAACAGTTCTGCTTAGAGCTCAGATTGAAGGTCATGCTGCATCCGGATCTCGATGGTTAGCTGCACCATTTAATGCTAGCAGTCAACGTGCAACCACACTCTGATGATACATCTATTGTATCAGAAGACTGATGTGATATGTTTCCCTTTCCTTCTCCTTCTGCTGCACCTAACTTTTGCACAGGACACAGACGGATGGACTACTTCCCAGCAGTTCACATGCCTCCCCAGAGAGACTCTCTTTGCTTATCATTCAAAGGAAAAAGCTGGTAGGTGGGAGAAGATAACAAGGTAAGGTAGTCGATACTGCAGAGAATTATTCATTGCCGGTCACCATACTGAAATCAATATTAACCTATATGGTGCATAGTATTGTTGGTTGTAGGTACGTAGGGACGATATCTTTTGGTTCTATTTAACAACTCTACTATGTCATTATCAAAGAGGACAACATATATAACAGTTTATCTAACAACTGATAGAACCTAAAACGTGACAAATCATCATTTCAGGTTAACAGAACATCAAAAGCTGCATGATTGTTTAATTTTACAAGTTGCAGTTTACAGTCAAGTCAGAACAGTGGTCATTGTAATTTAATATATACAGTTTGATGCTTGTACGTCACAATGTTCTTTGCAACAACTCTAAACTAATCTATTTTAATGCGACATAATCTCCCATAGAATTTCTTGATGAAGGACATTTAATTTAAGCACCTACGGCTACCAAACTTTTATGTGTTCATACCCAGAAATATATGATGGGTACAAGAAGAAATGATGGCTATTAAATTCATTAAACAGAGGTATCTGCTTGCTTGCCGACCAATGCTTCTCAGCTTAGCCTACGCTGTATACATTGTAGGTGCGAACTAGAGAGTGAGAATTCAAGTGAACTGATAGGGAAATTGTCAGAGGTTTGGCAGGTCTCGTCGGTCAGTCAGGATGTGCTAGGGTTGCATTTTGCTCCGAGTTGTTTTCTCTAGTTTGCAGTGTGAGTTCCAAGATAAGACAGGAGCACATTGGTCCTTGTGGCACTCTTGGAGATGAAAAATGGTATAGTAGTCCCATCACCCATGGTGGGTTACAGTTATATGGAGGTGGAAATGAAGCCCCTTGGACTTGGAGCTCCTAGCAAACCATATATAGGATTTAAGATGAATGTTCGTGTTAGAAGATATCAACTCGTGTTGAGCCTTTTCGGTTCTAAGTCCGGTATTTCTACCCACATCGTATTGGATTTGAGTTCTGTTTTTTAGTTCAAAGTTGTGATTTAACAAACAATGCTGATAGACTTTGATGAATAATGCTTGATTTGCTATGCAAACAAAGTTGACAAATTGAAGCGCGCAGAAAGACGAAGTGATCAAGTAACTTGCTGCCTTTTTTCTGAGAGGCCGATGGAAGACACCGAAATTGTGCCATAGCTCGTGTGGCAGCTGCAGGCCTCGCTCGCGCGGAAACCAAGATGGTGGCAGAAGCAAATAAGCCGGGCATGAACAGGCACCGGAGCAGCCTCTGCTTCCGAAAGCAAGTCCTCCGACGAAGTGGAGCAGGACTTGGGAGAGGCGTGAGGAAGGCTAGTGGCGAGGTTGAGGTCGAGGTTGAGGACAAGACTGCTTCGTTGTTGCCGTCCTTTGTCCATGCTAATGACCCCGCCGCTGCTCTGCCTGTCCTCCGCCGAGGACTCCTCTTTAGACAACACCACTGAGGCCATTCGCCGGTCGGACGAAAGCGACGAGCTCTCGGAACCGCCGCTGATCGGGAGGTGAGTCTGGGGATGGAGCCCCCGAGCAACGAGCTTGCGCTTGATGTGGGTGTTCCAGTAATTCTTGATCTCGTTGTCGGTTCTCCCGGGCAATCGACTGGCTATCACAGACCATCTGCAAACATATAAAAAACCAGCTGCAATCTTTATCTACTCTGTTCCATCAAATTAAACTAACACAGCCGCGACGGAGGAGAGAAACTGCAGCATACTTGTTCCCGATCATGCCGTGGAGTTTGATGATGAGCTCGTCCTCTTCCTCGGTGAAGTTGCCGCGCTTGAGGTCAGGCCGGAGGTAGTTTATCCACCGGAGCCGGCAACTCTTGCCGCACCTCTGAAGACCTTCAAATATAAAACGAAGAAAAATCAGTAATCACACAGCACAAAAAGTATACATCATTCCTTCAAAAGCAGCAGACCTGCAGCTTTAGGGAGAGATCTCCAGCAGCCTTTGCCATGGGACTTGATGTAGGAAACCAGCAACTGATCCTCCTCCTTGGTCCACGCTCCCTTGTTGGTGTGCGCCTTCTCGCAGCAAGGAGACCTGCCCATGATTGATGCGCACAGAACTGAGAGAGGAAGGAGCACCTCCCTCTTTATACGGTAGGAGATGAGGATCGACGAGCGACCTACCAGGCTACCAGTCCCTGACGCCGTTATTTATTCATTCATTTCTTCCGTCCTCCCTTCTCATTCCCATTGACTGATTCCGCACCGCTCCTCCCCTCGATCAATTGGTTGGCAGTCATATCGCAGGAGTCGCTACCTGCGACCGGTGGTTGCAAGGATGGCGGTAGGTGGGGGAGGCACGGCCCCTATAATGACTGCGTTGATGATCCATTAGCTTCCATCCTCTCCACGTTTTCCACTTACCAGCAGTTGCCTTCCAAAAGATCTATCCACTTCTCCCTCCGTGGGGTTCTGGAATCCAAAGGCTGTGCGTGGAGATGTGAAGAGACAGACACAAATTAAAGGCAGGGGAGCATTTGGTGGCCAACCTCCTGCCTGACCGCCTCATTAATTTCTCGTTTTTTTAGTTGCGGTTAAATATCCGATTTTTACTAATTCTAGAGATGAAGATGAGAATTCAATTTAATAATTAATTTTTTTGGATTTATTATCCATTTGAGTTTTGAGATGAAATTTTCATAACAATTGAATTTTGATCTCCAAATATTTGACATCGACAAATCTAACCATCTGTAAGGTGATAAACATGTTGCTTGTTGCAGAATCATCAAAATTAAGAAATAATTAGTTGTTTGTTTTTTAAAGTATGGCATGAGATTGACAATCAATGTATCTTGCATTAGGCGTGATAATTATCATAAAAAAAGATATAAAGTGTGTTTATTTATCCATTGGGTTATATTATATATTTTTTTAAAAAATTATACATATTTGAAAAAAATAGTACAAAAAAAAGTAGAGGCATATAAAAAATTTCAGTTTCTCGTATGTATTCAGTTGTTTTTTTTATTATTTATGAATAATTATTTAAATAGAATATATATACATATCATTTATTTATAAATACTTGAATAAAATATTATCCATTAGATATTTTATTTAAAAAATATCTCTTATTCTAATATTGTTATAGTAACTATTTGATGGCGATTACAATTTAAAAGATTAACTATTTTATTTTAATCAAAATTATTATACACAAAAGATTGTTATATCAAAATAACTTTTACTAACTAATCCAAATTATTTAAACATCATCAAAATTTTTTTTAATTATTAAAATTATTTTTTTAGACATATTTTTTTTTAAAAAAATATCTTTTTGATGATTTATATAATCTGAGGTGTCCTTTTCTTTTTTTTCCTAAATGCTTTTATGTGTATTTAAGAGTTTTATGTGAGCATTTATTTTATTTTATTTGGCATTTAATTTAAGGCAATATAGATGTTTTATTTATACAAACCATTCGGACACAAGTGAGAAATAATTATGACGTTGTATTTAACTAATTAATTAAAAATTTTAAATTATGAGCTATAAAACAATATTTTCTTTAATTTTTAGACTCATTTTGAAAAAATAAATAAATACAATGTGAATATTTTTGAAAAAGGAACTTTAATTAGACAACAACGGCAATAATGATAAACGGAGGCCTTGTTAGGATAATGGTCCAAAATCAATCTTAAATTCGTTAGAAATCCGGAGCTCACGCCGACACTTGATAGACGATCGACTCTACGTATTATGGTCTACCCAAAATGTACCCAATGGTTTCATTGGCAGTGCTTGACCGTTTGCTCTATAGGGCGGGAGAAGCAAAGATGATAGGGGCTGCCTATTTTGCCGATAACGACAACTTCTCGCTATTCCTGACGAGTTTGCTTCCGGTGAGTACACGCGTAATTTTGTGAGAGCGAAAGGGAGGGTAGCGTTTGGGTTTTTGTTCTTATGCTTATCTCACTCTTTCGCCGGCGCCAATCGTCTGTCCTTGATCGGCAAAGCCATTTCCCGAAACCCTAGCCGTCATGGCGGCCGACGAAGTCGACCCTGCAGTGTGGAAGGCCTGCGCCGGCACCGCCCCTCGCGTCCCGGCCGTGGGATCCCGCGTCTACTACTTCCCCCATGGCCATGCCGAGCAAGCCGCGTCGCCACCTGATGTCCTCGACGGCATCCCCTCCACGGTCCTCTGTTGCGTGACGGCAGTCCACCTCCTCGCCGATCACGACACTGACGAGGTCTTCGCCCGTATCAGGCTCGACCCCTGCTTCCGCCTACTCTTCTCGCAGGCTCCGAAGGAGTGTCCTCCCTCCTCACAGGAGGAAGATGGCGTCTTCCTGTCGTTTTCCAAGATCCTGACCGCCAGCGACGCGAACAATGGGGGTGGCTTCTCGGTTCCGCGATTCTGCGCTGAGACCATCCTTCCCCCGCTCGATTACGAGAAGCGCCCCCCATGGCAAACTATCTACATGCGTGACCTGCACGGGAATTCCTGGAGCTTCCGGCATATCTACCGCGGGACGCCGCGGCGTCATCTCCTGACCACGGGATGGAGCACGTTCGTTAACGAGAAGAGACTTGTTACAGGTGATTCGGTTGTTTTCATGAAAAATTTGTCGGGACAGCTCTTTGTCGGTATCCGACGCACCAGCCAGTCTCGCGGCACCACGGAGTATTCGCCTTATAACCCAAAGGCAACATCGTGGAAGATAGAGAAACATACCGAGGAGAAGGTACTCACTAGAAATGGTAGGGGTGAAGTTCAGGCCTCGTCCGTGGTGGAGATAGCCAGATTGGCTGGGAGGGGTATGCCTTTTGAGGTCTTGTACTATCCTAAGTCTGGCTATCCGAACTTCGTAGTGGCGGCGGAGGCTGTTGATACCGCGATAAAGCTGCATTGGACCATTGGATCGAGAGTTAAGATGTCAGTGGAATCGGAAGATTCAGCGAGGATGACTTGGTTTCAGGGCACCGTTTCCAAAGTGACACAGGGTTCACCGTGGCGAATGCTTCAGGTGCTTCACTTTCTTAATCTCGTTATATCTTTTTTCCCTCTTTCCCTTTGATGATCAGATGCTGTTCTAGACTTGAAATCATATTTAAGTGTCGTTTGTCATTTTGGTATTGATGGAGTTATTGATATTTCGTTCTTTAATTTATGAAGTGTTGAAATTTAAAAACTAGAATCCTCTTATCATTGCTTGAATTTGGTAGGAAGAAGCGCCCATGAACAAGTTTGATTTTTTTTTTTCCTGAAGGGAGTTTAAATGATTTGTTTAATCTAATTGAGGAGCAGAAGTCTCCATGCAGTCATGTAAGAAAATATCTGAGAATCTTTGCTGGGCTTGGTTTGAGAGCTTTAAGTTAATAAATTATAGTCAAATGCAGGAAGATGTTTAGCAATACCATCCGCGTGAATTCACATTACGAAGGATGTGATTTACTTGAACATGTTACTACTTGTTTAGGATCTCTATAAGTGTTAAGATCTCTGAGTCAATGGGCTGGTAGGAAGAATTAGGAACAACCTTTCTGTTTAGTAGCTGTGAAGCAAACAGTGAGTCAGTTTCGCCTGTCAGTCAGTAATCTTGAAGAAAAACGATCCTTCTTTTATGCTCAATACATCTTCCTGGAGAGGGGAAGGTTGCCAATAAGTAGGAATAGCCTCTGGGACATTGACCCATTTGGTCTCTTATTAGCCCTCCAGTGTTTGCAAGTCCCTTGATGATCTTCGTGTTGTGTCAAGAGTTCAGCCTCCATGTTCCAAGCTGAGCCAACGACAGGAACTTGTGCACTTAAGGTCAATGAAATAGTATAGATGTCAGTTATTTCGGGAGCTATTATGTGGCAGTATGGGGACATTTAAAATAATGAGTCAGGTACTGTTTTGTTTCTCCAATTTCAAAGGAAAGATAGGAAGTTGTACCAAAAAAAGATTGCCCAAGGGATTTTGCGGATGAATAACCTATGTTGGCAAAAGTCTAACAGTAGCAAATGTAGAAGTTGGAGTTGTCTAGGAAGGGAGGGAAGGAACTTCACTTAAAGCTCAAGAGAAATGTAAGATATGCAGTGCCAACTAGCTTCTTGTTGGATAGAAGTGACCAAAACTTTTGGTGCGATAAATTTAGCTTGATTAACATTGGTGAGGCCATCATGAGCAACCAGCCAAAAGAAAGCATCAAACTCATTGTGGGACAGTTCAGCATCCAAATGCACTTCAACAACATGTTGCTTCCTGAGAATTAGAGAAGGTTTTTTCATATTCTGATTTATAAAGACCATAATTTGAGAGAATCCAGAATGGCAGGTCCTAGGACTGGTGGTCAAGGTAAGTTGAAATCTGTAATTTCAATTACTAACAAAGCTGCAAGGATAGTTTGAATTAAAATCATTCCATCGACCAATGGGTGCTTCGGCTGCAGCTAAATATGCTCCAATTAATCCTCTCAGAATTGTTTGTGCCAGCAGTGATCTTGATGCTTAATTATAACCAAGTCGTCTTCTGCCAAATTGGTTGATTCTCCTAAGCCCATTGACCAACCAATCCTACAAGAAACCTAGGGCCAAGGCCCAAGTGCTGTAGATCCCTCACCAAGTTGGAGAAACTACGGATAGGCTGTAAGGAACCACAGAAATATATTTAGGCCTCCATGCTTATTCAACAAGCTTGATACAATAGCTAGGATTAATCTACACTAGATTACAGTGGAGTTTACCAAGCGATACTAGATTACCCTTGGATTCCTACTAATACTGAGTTGTGTGGTAGGGTAAGAATTTTCAGTTCTAGGAGAGGAAACTTCTTTTGGCAAGTAGAACCTCCTTATGTAATCTTGTGCCTTGCTTTCTCACCTCATTGCGTAAGGATAGAGGTAATTCTGGAACCTCCTTTCTACAAAAGTGTAAACTGCAATGGGTGACAGCATCACTTGAGTGAGAGTAATCCTTCCTACAAAAGGCAAGGGGTTAGAACTTAGAAGCCCTCCTGCAAGGTTAGCATTGATTTTTCCCTTGGTACATTGTTATATGTTTTGTTATTGATTGATTCAAAGGACACCAAGCTGCTACTTCTCCATGTTGTTTGTAGTTTTCAAGCCACTTGGTACATAATTTTCATTTGACATCACCAGCTTTGCCACTCTGTTGCTTCAGAAGAAAGGTGAGATAATCTTTCTTGACACATGATGAAGATATATGGTAAATGTGGGGATCCTTTACGGGTGCCCCATGAATCATTGGAAGAGTTGGAGACTTGTTTGGTTGAGCATTGTTGTTGACTGTTTATTAGGTAAAGATAATTATGGTGTTTGCTCTAGTGTTGGTGGTACAGTGTGTTATAGCTTCTCAATGACCAAACCAGATGGCTTGATACAATATTCTAATGTCAATTAGACTCACCAACACTCTTCCCAATCAGATAAACAATAAATAGATGGAACATATGAATATTGCTTCTTAGATAAACAACTGAACTGTTGTGTGACACTTTGGATTACATTTGCAATGGGGCTGATCTTGACACCAAGATGGTTCCTCAGCACTTGAGTTATGGCAGATTCTCAATCCTTGGATGTACTTCAAGAATAAAAAGTAGAAAAATTCTTTGTGTGTCATTTAAATCAATGTCTCATCCAAGTTACCTATGTTGTTGACAATTATAGTGTTCTAATAAAGAATCTTCTTGATATTGTTCTTAAATGTAAAGTCCAATAGAAGAAATAAGTCTTTGACTAAACAATAAGATGGGCAATGATTTGAGATGTGGCTTTAATACTTTCAAGAAACTAATTGATCACGTAGCTCTGTCTGTCATTTAATATTTCATTAATTCAGTGGAAATGATAAACTAATAGTATGTCGTTGATTGTAAAAGTGGGATTCTCTGATAACTTTTACATTGTTTATTAGGTTACTTGGGATGAGCCGGAGGTTTTCAAAAATGCCAGAAATGTTAGTCCATGGCAAGTTGAGTTGGTTTGTGTTAGTTCTCAGATAGATACTCCATTTCACCCTATGAAGAAATTGAAGGGAACAGAAAGTTCAGAATTTTTTCATCATCAACTCATTGGAATGTCCAGTTTTCAGATGACTGGATTGGATAGTAGAAACCTAAGACTCTTCAATTACCATTTATCTCCTCCTAGCATACAGGGAGCCAGGCAAGATGCAGTCAATGCATTAAATATATGTGACTGTATCAACCAATCTAACAAATTGTTACTCAATGGTCTAGCATCAGTAAAGAAAGATCTCTTCACAGATTTGGGTACTAATATCAGCACACAATCAGGAGTTTCCTGTCCCCCTAGCGAGAATAGCACCCAAACTTCAGATGAAAAAATTAGTGAACCAGAACATAGCACGGTCAAGTCTTCTACACAATCATTCCGGCTTTTTGGTAAAGTTATTCACTTGGGGCAGCCTAATAATGGTGATACTGTTGATGAACATCAGCTGTGGGCCATTTGATTCTGAAGGGATTCTTGCCAGGAGCTTTGTTAAGGTATTCCTCTGATGCATCCTCTGAATGGTTAAATTATTAATACTCCATTGCTAGTCTGAAATTGCTCATGTTTCTCTGAGACTAAGACAAAACTTGACATATGTTTTATGCGAAATTAACAATAAACTTCATATATTTCATATCCATTATATATTATGATTGTAAAGCTGGAGCATGGATGTATCTAGTCATTGATTGATTTTATTTATTTTTCCCCTCTCATAACTTCTATTGTTTTGTCTTATTAGTTTGTTAAAATGCTCATCTAGTTCATTTAAACTAATTCATTCATGCCTGAAAGTTAAAAGCTATGGTAAATCCTAGTAATTGCTGGTATATTTGAATTTCGTGTATGGCTACCATGCTCTTTCTCATCGTTTAGTTCATAGTTCCATGATATCTTGAAACTATATTCATTGAATGAACATCTGATTTAAGACAATAAAGTGAATGATTTTTACTTGCTAAATGTGACCTGCAAATTAGATATTTTATTAGACATAGATCTGAATCAATTCTTCAGTTTTTTGAGTAGAAACAAAAGGCAATACGTGATAAGCCATACAAGTAGTGAACTGATAGGTTTCAAAAATATAAGAAACTTAAATTTGAATTACTTGGCTGTATATTCTCGTCTGTTCTCCAAATCATACTAGCCTTAGTATTTTAGAATAGGTTGATTCACCTGGTAATTTAAACCAAACTCTGAAGGTCTCTTGTTCAATTTTTACAATAGAAAAAGATTTTTGACAATGTCAGAGATGGCATATGTTCTGTTCCACCATTCTATAAACCTTAAACCAAGTTGACCAACACAAATAGATGAATTCTCAGTCAACATTCTAGATAACTAACTTGTTCGAAAGGGGATAATAGTGTTAAATACTACTTGTAGTAATTGAGGGTTAGAGAACATGGCTATTAATCACAGTATCTCGACTGCAACCTTCCCTTTTGGGAAGGGCCTTTCCCTCTAGAGATAGAAAAATAATAATCAGGTAGCAATATAACTATTGATCTTGGGTGCATTTTTTTTTTTTTGGAAATTGAATGCCCTTTCTTTTCCTTTTCATTTATGTGAAAGATTCTATTGTTGCATATAGGAATAATGTCTGGAATCAACATATTTTTGCTTTACTCCCTGTATCACTTCCTCAACCAGGCTTGGGCAGAATAACAGAGAAGTTATTAGTAGCATAATAAAAATGTGTTCCTTGTAATTGATATGTTTGCTCATGGGGTAATAAGTTAGAACTGTTACATATCATGAATTGCATTGTTTCATGAAGTAAGTCGCTGATATTCTAACTGCAACAGATGACCTGAGATAAGATGTAAATCTAATGCTATGGGCCATATTGGCTAGCTGGGAATGCAGGAGTTGGATGACAGCTTTGAATTGACTGTGTCGAGAAAGGAGATTATCTTCCTACTTTTTTATTGTCTTCAATGCCAAAATAACTTCTTTATTGATCATAATTTCCCACTATCTTGAAGTTTAATTTTTCTTCAAAATTTGCATTTTCCTCCTTAGTTTTTCCATTATTGCAATATACAACATCAAGTAGACTTCAGCTTTATGTCATGTATCAGTGTCATTCAACTTTAGAAAACACTATTGTTTTTATCAAATGTAATCAGTCATAATCTCCTCTTTCACACTTCTCCTTGTTTGATCTCTAATAGATGGGAGGCTGCAGGTCTGATATAGTAAATACAATCTTCCTTCTGGTTGAATCAGCACTCAGCGCCTACTTTTCAGTGCTATTGTTAATACAACCTTCCCTCAGGGTAGACATCTACTTTTCAATGCTATTTTCTGCATCTTGGTATCAATACCATGACTTGTATCCCTAGCAATGCTCTCATCTTTTAGTCGACACACTTACTGCTAATGGTCATTACTACCCTTGCCATCAAATTTTCTTGATATAGGAACATCTCTATATGATCAACTTTGAAAGCCTGCTGCCATACTATGTCTTTCTCTTCTCACACAGTGTTTCAACATCGGCCTTTGTATTAAACATTCACACTGAACTGTTTTCCCATGGTCGATGGCATGTAGTGGTCTCTTCCTAGTCTCTCTATTACATCGACAACTGGGACACTGACATGAACTTTTTTCTTATTTTGCTTCTCATACTAAAGCATTATCCACTATTACTTGTGGTTGCACTTTTTCATATTACTGGTCATGTTCCATCCATCCACAAATTATTGCAGAAATCCAATCTATGTGCCAAGTACATCAATTGGGTTGAGGTGTTTGACCTAGCATTAAGAAGAGTAATCTGGATCTCCTGCATTTGTGGCTTTGTTGTGGATAAGTCTATTACTCGATCTCACGTAGTACGGTAGTCTACTGTCTGAGAGTCTGCACTGTAAACGCTGCCACGTCTTGAATCTTAAGGGAGTGTTAAGCAAAGAGATTATCCTCTTATTCTGCTAAAATTTCTCTCCAATTCAGGTCCAAATAACTCAAGTTTTTGCATGATAATGTACTTTGCTTTACGTTTCTTGTTCGATCTTACTATGTAACCACATGTATTTTGAGTTTTATCTGTGTATATCATTGAAGAATCTAAAGAACATCGTTTTCCTGACAAATTGCATTAACTTGTGCTAACATAGTTAAGCTACGTAGTGCCTTGCTGCATTGTCAATTTTAACTATTTGCTTGATATCTATCTTCTTTTCAGGCTTCCACTGACGAGGATCGTGGGAAGGTTTATGTTTTAAGTGACCTCGCAGTACCTAGAAGGAATCATCTATGCATTATCCTTGTACTATTAACTGATATCTTATTTCTGCTGTTGCAGCTACCATAGCTAGCCAAGCTTTGACATTTAAAATGTCTCAGTGACGTGTTTGCATCAAACTGATTGTTTTATGTCGTATTCTGAGGTTCTAGTTGGATATATTACGAACTCCACTGCTTGCTCTGTAGAAACGGCTTCATTAATTGATTGTATCATGTGAGACGATAATTCTTTTAATTTACAAGACATCTAATCAAGCATACTGGATCGGCAAAGAAACTATTTATTGGCCGGAATTAATTAGTTCTTATATCAGACTTGCCATAATTACGCCATGTGCGTCCACCAATCACCATGAACCAACCATGGGAAGGAGCATGGCTTGATACTTTGATTCCGCTCTACCGAACTCTTACGGCAATAGTCAGAAGCAGAGGAGGACGACGGAGGCGGAGACCATGAAGCCGTAGGTGCACACGAGGAATCCGAAGTGCAAGGCCCAGCTGCGTCTGAACTTTCCCAGGTAGCTCTCCGGTGCCTCCTGATAGTGGACTTCCAAGTCTCCGGTTCGCACCGGCGGCGGTTCTGCTCCGGCCACGGCGGCTGACGCGAACCGCATCTTCAAGAGCTTGAGGCGGTCGGTGGCGAGTGCGAGGGTGAGCTTGTGGCAGCGGCGCTGGTACTTAAATCCGTTGACGCAACGCAGGGTATGGCCGACGGCCACGTAGTAGGCTAGGTGGGCGAGTGAGAGGAGTCCGATTGGGACCCATGAGTGCCGGCACCGGAGGCGAGCCGGCGGCGCCACCATCTGTGCCGTCAGCACCACTGCCAGGAAGAGAAAGAAGAGCTGGAAGAGGCGCCAGAGCTCCTTCTTCTGCGCGTCTATCTCCCGCTTCTTCTCCATTATCTTCTCCAGATGGAGCTGCACGATGCTGTTCAACGACTGGATCGCCGATTCCCTGGTCATCGCCATAGTTCGTTTACCGATCAGCTACCAGACTTGTACTCTCTCCTCCTGCCAGCTCCACTGGGTTATATTAAAGATTCATATAGCCATTTTAAACATTATAACGGACGATTCATATCGTGTTACAGAGCCCATCTTTGTCGTAACGCTGCTATAAACTACGAGTATAATCATGGCATCCGCTAGATGAGGTTCCACTGGGTACAAATTTCAGAAGGATAAATTTCGTAAATTTGTGGACCGCAATGTAAAGTGTGACCAATTGCGTACCATATGCGATCTTTTCTGCTGGTCGCAAACCCTAACCTGCTTCGTCTTCTTCGTCAGTCTGTAGGGCATCAGAGAGGTGTTGCGAGATGGTTGTGACCAAAGAAGAGGTGGAGGCCACCTTGAACTCCAGCCTCAAGCCTTCTCATCTCGTAAGCATTGATCCGAAAAAGCTTCTTTTTTTCTCTTCTTTTCTCGCGGAATTTGACGAACCCTAACGGTCTTCTTTTCATCTTGTTATCATCAGTCGGTGATCGATACATCGGGAGGGTAAGCATCTCTGTATCGTCCTTTTGATTATTATTTTTCTCCTTTTCTTTGTTGTGAAATGTTGGTGGTGATGAACGGGAAGGTGCGGTGCGAGCTTTGAGGTGGAGATCGTTTCGGAGCAGTTCGAGGGGAAGCGCCTGCTGGAGAGGCACCGCCTGGTGAACTCGGCGCTGGCGGAGCAGATGAAGCAGATTCATGCCCTCTCCATCAAGAAGGCCCTCACCCCGAACCAGTGGAACCCTAGCCCTGCCCCAACCGAGTAAACGTAGGAAAAACAATACCAATGGAACCGTAGAATAACTGCAGGTATGTGAGGATTTATATCTCTCAAAAACCCATACCCATGCTTATATGTAACTTGCTAGTATACCTTGATGCATTCTGAAGTATTGCGATGGTGATTTTCACTGTTGGTTTCTTTTTAATTGCTGCTTGTGTGCTAAGAAATCAGGGAGAAAACATAATCAAAGTTATTTGTCTGTGACAATTTGTTGTTCTGTTCATAGCGCGCTCAATCTTGACAAATTATTCTGCTGTTTCTGTATTGGAATGTTCTGATCCTATGAAGCAAAACCCGAAAATTCCCTCACTGCTTGCTCTGATCGATTTGTTTTTTGGAATTGAAAAGAAATTTCACAGCTCACTTGCCTTCCAAATTCACAAACATGTGTAGACCAAGATTACTGACAACCTGAAACTTTGTTTTTGTGAAACATATAGTTGTCGAGAAATTGGATGGTAAGGTATGTTCAGACATAGAAACTTCTTTCTGCCGATTTCTTCATGATTTTTTTCATCCTTTGTTTTTCTTCATCTGTTTTCTTTTGCATATAACAAGGTTAATAGACAAAAATACTAGTTTTATATGTTCGTTGAGCTAACATATATTTTAAATAAAACATTTTGAATGTTGTGCTCTCTATCCATCTTGCTTGCTCGATATTGAGGTATATCAAATTGAACTTATTTGGAGTAAATTTCCTTTTTGATGGAAACACTCACTATATGAGATGAGTGGATCAATCTTCTATAAAAATTCTTATTTATGGGTTGGGTTGTGAAGCAAAAATAAAGAGATGTAGATAAATGGAAGGATGAGAGAAAGGAAGAACAAAAATATCAATGATATATGATCCCAATATGTATGGTTTATGAATTACCTTATAAAAGGCAATATAATAAAGCATCAAAATTGAATAAATAATAAATATAAAAAATTGACAGATTAGTGTAAGTTGATCCATGTGGTTGTGGTTATGTACTTTTCGAATAGGAATTTATTTTTTTGAAAGATATGCTGGCCCTCCATGATAGTCACTTATTCTCATGGTGCGAACTGAGAGGTCACACAGATCTAAACAGGCCAGAACGCCATCTAAGCAAGCTGGGTCGTCTAGGCTTGACCGTTTGTTTTTTGGGTGGTTGGTGCGTAGTGCACATGATTTCTCAAAAAACGAGCTAACTCGAATTCATCATGGGCTGACCCGTGTAGGTTGTGGGTCTAGACGGATAAGTTTGTTTGTGTTCAATTTAAAATGTAAAATTTTAATTTAATTTTTTAAAATTATTTGACAAATCAATCTGACATGTTGAATCTAAATTGATGGCTTCACCGTCACTCACTGGACATTTTGAAATGTGTCTTGCCTTGCTTGACGTCGTGACTCAATCAAAAACAAACTGAGTCATTATGTGGCTTACTTGATATGGACCGTTTTGAATTTTTCTGTGTTTGATTACCCAAAGTTTTTCATCATTTCATTTTCTAGTAGGATTCTAGAACCCTGAATAGGATAATACTCACCTTCCTCTATTGTTTATCTCTAAATATTTTTTAGAATAATTTAGAATTTGGAAGTACAAAAGGAGAGGGTGGTTTTGTAAGTAGAATTTAAATTTCTTTTGAAGCTCCAATAGAGCTTATGAAATTTTAAGAAGCTAATTTTAAATTGAGATATAAAAAAAAGGAGAGGGTTTTGTAAGTAGAATTTAGTAAGTAGAAGGT
>JBBMKF010247592.1:0-11361 GCA_037834155.1 Curcuma caesia
CAAAATACTAAAGTAGCTCATTTTGATCAAAACAACCTTGATCTAAACTGTTTCAAAATGATTAGGTCAACGATATAAAGAAATATTTTCGGTAAAAAATTATATATAGAGAGCTATTTTAATATTTTTAATGATAATAATAATAATGGACATGCTTTTAATTTTCTGGCTATGAAAATAATAAAGTGAAAAGTAGGGTGCATTTCAAACAAACAATAAAAATCTGGGGCAAAATAAAATATTCTCGTTCTGCAAATCGAATCGAATCGAATCGCCCAAAAGTGTTCCGCCTCTCGTTTCATGGCCACCGTGTTCGTGTCCATTTCCAGCTGCGCTTCTCTCCTTCCTCCTCCTCCTCCTCTTCCTTCCCCATTCCATGAAGGAATCCCTCCTATTGATGGCGCCTTTGATCCGCGAACGGTCACCTTGTGTTCTCTGATCCCGGTCGCCGGGCTTCCTCCTCCCGCCCCACATGTAAAATGGAGGATCTCGAGGTGGAACGGAGATCGCTCCTATCAAATCTGCGCATTCTCCGTTTCTCCTCTGTGGTCCTTGGGCTCTGCAACGCGGCGATTATTCTCACGTCCGGCGTGCTGGTGGGTTCGCTCCATCCCGGCTGCTCCGGCGCCGACCGGCTTGCGCTTGTCATCATCTCGCTTGTTGCGGTCGTTCGGATTTCTTACATGATCGCAGCAGGGAAGGCGCAGCAGGCCACGGCGGAGTCCGTCGTCAGAAATGTTCTGGAGGGTCCCGTCGATGTCGATTCCTTGATCCGCTACGACAGACGGGTAAGCGTGAGATTCTCATCCTTGCGTCCAACCAAGAAAACAAGTTAATATAATTGGAAAAAAGTAATATTGTATGCGTACCAGTAGCACTGTGAGTGCTTGTTGCTGCTTGGTTAATTCAACCAATCTTTTTAATGCTACAATCATGGCCGTTTAAAGAATAATATAGAATCGACGTCTCTTCTGGATAGACAATAACTTACATTGCTTTGTTGACAGATGAGATACAAGAAATGGTTATGGTGGACAAGGTTCGGCATGCTGGTCACTGCACTGCAATTTCTAGTAGCACTTTATCTCCTCTGTGTCTTTGCTAAAGACTTTTCCACTGGCACCAATGGAAATAATAATTGCTTGAATGGTAAGATTGCCTCATTGAATATTTGTCGTTTGATGTAATTATTCAATTTCTTGTTTAACCTTTTTTCATATGGTCTATTGATACTATGTGGTAGTAGTATAGATCGAATAAGACTAGAGCCAAAGTTGGTCTTTGTTTCTTTAATGCAGTGTTCATTTGCTTATATTATCCTTTTATGGACAGTTTGTAGGCATTTTCGTCTCCTCTCTATCCTGGCCTGGAGATGCTACAGAAAAAAGACCCTTCCTTTCTATTCCACTTCCTCTCAAGGACAAACATTTGGTCCTTTGCCACCTTGTTATTGGCGGTGACTAAGACCCCTCTCAGTATGACGGTTTATGTGTCTCTCTGCATCTTCAAATGTTGGCTTGTAGCCTGTTGATGTGCCTTGGCCTAAATTGGATTGCCTATTTTCTTCCACTTGACAATTGCTAAATATCTTTTCCTATTTGGCAATCTGACATGGCTGATGCGCTCAACACATCTATTCTCCTGCAGTTGGTGGGCAACTTTTTGGCCTTCCTTTCCTTAAAATAGATCTACCAACTCTAGAGTTTTCTTTGATTCTACATTTCAAGATTCTAACATAATCCTATAATCATAAACTAGCTTCATTATCCTTATTTACTCACAACAATATGTGAACCCTTTCCTTTTTTAAATGTAGAACCTGGATTGCTAGTTTACCTTTTGCATATCAAGGTACTTGGATGGTAAGGTCCTTGCAATGCTTGGGTATGATTATTTACCCTTACACCACATGCAATCAAGATCCCTGTTCTGGTATTTAGGCACTTTTGGTGTCCTGTCAAGGCCTAACAATTAGCAGCCTATTTCATTCAGGCTTGGGATCAGGTGGCTGCATGATGTTTATTTGTAAAAATAATCTATTTGCATACGTGCTGAAAATGATTGGAAATACAACAACAACAACAACCAAATCTTATCCCACTTAGGGGGGTTGGCTCTGAAAATTATTGGAAATATTCCAAGATATATTTGGCCCATCCCAACCTAAGATAAAAGAAATAGAAAACATTTTCTTTGACCCAACCATACCTAAGCAGGATTGTTTTCTCCCAGTTCAGTCCTTGCATAAATTTAAAACTTGGATTGATGTTGTTTTTTTTCCCTGAGACTTGACTTCTGATTTCATTTATAGACCTGATTCAGCTCCACCTTAATTTTTATGGAGGAAACTTGAATGATTTAATTTGCACCACCCTCAAATTTTTTTTTTAAAAAAATTCTTTTATTTCTTTAGGTTGGTGGTTGTTGTACTTTGGATATAGATATCTCCTAAGTGGAGTTAAATGAAGCACAAATATATGAGTTAAAATGTATCATAAATTTAAAGGGTTTTGTTACACAACTTGATCTAATTTTGATCAAAGAAATAAAGCATATATGAAACAAATTACATAATCTGTAAATATTTTTTTTAAAGAAAAATCTTAACCTGACCTGATATTAACTGTAAAAGAAACCTTGATCCTTTGTGAAGTCATTTTTTCCACTCAAATAAGAATTTTGTTTCTTATGTTATGAAAATCATGCAGTACTGAAGTAAGATATTCATTAGTTTTATAGGTAAAATTCAAATAAACTTTTGACATAAGAATATAAGATATAAAAATTGGATCTTAAAAGTTTCATCACTTGGATACTTTCATTTTTTTTAATCAATGAGGTTTGATTCTCCAATAAAAACACAAAATTAATCCTCTCTTTGTAGATCAACTAGAAAAGCTTCTACAGGAGCCTCAAGTAGTTTATAACAAGTATCTAATTTTCCATTAAAAATATCTCAAGTCTGTCTTGGATCTATCTTAATATTTGGTATGTATGATATCGGATTCTACATAATTTGTGTTTAAGAAAAGCTAATGACTTAAACCTGGGCAAGTTTCTCTTATATTGACCATGCAAATTATTGATAGATCAGAACCTTTTGGAAGAATTTACCTTCTTGATTGCTTTGTAAACCTCATAGTCTTGCATGTTTACACAATGGTAAGAATGGTTTTTATCTGTTTCATTTTCTTTCTATCTTTTTTGGTACTGTACTTAGTGAATTGTTGTGCAAAATCCCTTAGTTTATGTTGTGCCTTATTCTTTGAATGCTGTTATGGACAGGACTCAAAGATACAGCATGGAAGAAAATATTGTTGATTTCTTTTCTTATTCTTGTTTGGCTGGTGGTTATCATTCAGTGTTCCACTGGTTCTGATGTATTAAAATGGAGATCCTTTTATGCAACCCATGATGCTGCATGGAAAGCTCATTACCGTGAAATTTTTGACCATGGTATTCGAGAAGTATTATGTTGCCTAGGGCGTGCAAAATACCTGTATGCTATTTTTTTAATTTATTTATTTTTGCATTTGGTGACTAATATGATAATTCATCTGCTAGAAATTCTGACTCTATTTATTATCTCCTTAGGAGCGTCTTAGAAGAAGATGAAGTTTATTCTGTTGCAAGATTATTAGGTGATCTGGTAGCATACCGGGCATCAGGAACCGGGCATTTGGAGTTGTTAGCAGGTTTGTTAGGAAGTGTTTATACTTTTAATTGTGTTAATTCAGTTACTTACCTGAAAGATTGAGCTCAAAGATTTACTTGGACACTGTGTATCAATTAAAATCTTGCTATTTGCTTTTGTGCTAGTATTTGCTTTTGACTTCCACTCTAAACAATCTGTAATGTCTTGGATAGATTCCCCCCAAAAAGCCCTTTCATTGGACTATATTGATGAATCTAGTGTGCTAAATGATTCTAAGAAGTCATCGTGTATGAAATTAGTTTATATCATCATTATTTATAGTAACTGTTTCGATCCCACGATCACCCAAGTCTTGGGTCCACCACTGATATGATGCAGAAGGTTTTTAAGTACAAGACATGTTTATCAGATTATTTGGTAAAATGTTTTTTTAGATGGAACAATTAATGATAATGAGTATCCTGAAGCTTCTACAGGCTTTTCTGCTGGTACTTTTTGCTGTTCCTCTTGTAAATTATTAGTCATCTACAAAGAACTTTTCTCCGTTACACATACATTGCATATATATTATATTTTATCTAAGCTATTGAAGGTTATAAACCTCTCTCACCCTTGATTTTGTGATTAAAAGTAAACTACTCAATTCCTGCTGTTGAAATTACAGATCGACGTGCCTATTATGTTTCATGTGTAGCCCTTCATGCTTGTCCTCTTCAGACTTCAATTGCCACATAGTTGTGCCCCCTCTGTTTTTCTAGGTTCAGATAGTATACATATTATGCTACAAGCTTGTGAAACTGTAAAATGCAGTCTGATACAGAAACCATTTAATATTTGTATTGTCAAACTTTTTTCACAGGACTTGCATTACTGCAGAAGCATAAACCGGCTTCTTTGCCACCCGCCAACTTTGTTGAGGCACCTGATGTTCATCTCCATGAGGCTGCTGCTCTCCATCAGTTCGCTGAAGCTTCATATACAGTTACGTTGCCAAAAACTGCACATGTTCTTATTGCTCAAGCAGTTAAGCTACCTTTGTATTTGACACAATCCTTTTGCAGGGACCACTTCTTGATTTTGGAAGAAATCCTATCCTCTTTCCATGCGCCTGGCTGTACAGACAAGGAGTTTTATGCCCATGGGCCCGTACTAGGTTTTTGTTTCACCTTTTTATCATTCTAGCTATGTGTGATATTGACCAAAACAATTAACAAATCTAAGGAGCTATATAGTAGACAACTAGAAATAAACTGAATTCTAATATATGATACTAGCTCTTGTGAAAATGCACTTAAACTATATGCTTTCTTAGACATTGGTATCTTTCTGCAGTAAGAGACAAAGTGGAATATCACATAAAGTGTAGAGGATCAGTATACATCATTCTACAGTATGTGTTTATTTATAGACCTTTCTAGAGAAGAGTTTGCTATAAGATCCCTCTAAAACTCCAAATAGATGATTAGATATGTAGGACTTTGATCAAAGATTTTCCCCTTTCTTAATCAAACATTTGAACCATCCCTGTTTCCTTCTAATTAGTAAGACATGCTATTTTCTTTTCATTCAAAGCTTATCTTCGTTCAATAATTTTATTTGCCTACATTCTAGGCGACCTAAACTCGAAGGTGATAACTGGTGGCGAGGTCACGCAGCAGCCTTTCTAAAGTATGTTAACATGCCACCAGAAGCTCTTCGGTGTGGGCGTGTTAATCAGGTAAGATTTCTATATGCTACTTCTAGTATGTTAGTATAATTATGAGTTGATTAGGTTGAAGTTCAAGAACCAAGCCTGTAGTTCACTCCATTTGTTTGACTATTGTTTCTGCTAGTTAACATGTGGGGATAGTACAATGAGGTTTTAGTATTGTTTTGAGCAAGTTCAAAATCCAATGTTGAAACATGCAAAACTACAACGAAGCATATGGTATCTGGCAATACATGGATGATGGAGCTTATCTCATTTGTTAATGATAATATAGACAGGATTTGTTCATGGTTGAAGTATTGGTTATATCAATAATAGTTCCTACCTGCACCAATATATTACAAATATCAACTCAGTATGATCTCGTATGCGATGACACCAAAGATCTAGTGTCTGGTGACTCACCCTCTTCCTTATATAAATTCTTGTTTCACATATAAATAGTGAAATGGATATAGTTCTAGATTAAAATATGAAGGAATTGAGACCATATTCATTTGTGTTTCTCACTCCTTTTGCTTCTTTCGACTAGCCAATATCCCACTCCTCTGGTTCATCCTATGAAATAATTGACATGGTAAGCAATACCTGCAAAAAATCATTGTGTGTGTTTAAATAAATCTTCAGGCAACTGGAGCTATTCTTACAAAAAATTTAAGATTGTATTGTCTTTTAATATCAGATGAAAAACTCTAGGATCATGCTCAATAGATGCTCTAGAAGCATTGATGTATATGAATCATCAACTATGCAAGAAGAGCTATCCTCTTTGGATAAAGTTTTTCAAGAACCAGGATAATGATTCGTGAACATTTTGTTTTTTTTTTCACACAGATGGTTAACACATTGCTGCTTCATTGAGCATTTATAGAGCATGCTCTAAATAGTTATCATTCAATATAAGCAATACAAATTACATCCTTATCTGTTACTATTTTTTTCTGTACTAGTCTAACATAGATTTTAGTTTATTTCTTCATGTTTCTCTGTGTTTGGGCAAGTTATTCCTGGAGTTAATCATCCACTTTTACAATTTTTACTATGTAATCATAGATGTTTTTATCTTATATTTTCCCCTTCAGATTCTTTTTCCTCTTCATTTGCAGACAAAATGTGAGGCTGCTTATTTTGTTATTGTTATACACAACCTTAAATCTGTAGTTATTTCAGTACGTGGGACAGAGACTCCTGAAGATCTTTTAACAGATGGTTTATGTAGAAACTGCACACTTTCAACAGATGACTTGGATGGAATAATTAAGTAAGTTCTCTCTATGTTCCTTGTTGTCTGGGTGTCCATCTGTACTTCAGTTAAAGTTTTTTTGAGTATATATTCCTACTATTTTTGAATAACTCTCTGTCACACATAGGCATATACAGTCAATTACTTCTCCTCTGTTTCCTCCTGTCTTCCACTTATTCTCTTCCACCCCGTTTTCGGTACTTCCGTACATGTAATCAGTTTGTCCATTCTTTATTTTTTTCCTTTTCTTCACCCCATAGTGTTATTTTAGTGACTCCAGTTGGTCATTGTGAATGCTTTGATAGAGAGTAAGTTAATAAACTCCAAAAGATGGGATAGTATCTTTGGTTATTGATGTCTGTATATTGGATCTAATGACCTCAATTACTTTACATGCTATTTAATATGTATTTTTCTTCTTTGTTTAGCATGGATTTGTATTTCAGCTCTAAATTGGCAATAAATTTTTGAGTCATAATTTCTAGGCTACTGAATGAGACATTCTTTTCATTTTCAGTAGTGACCAACTTCCTGAAAATATCAAGGAAAGTGTTCTCTCATCATTCCCACATTATGGTCATTCAGGGATAGTCGAGTGTGCACGAGAGCTTTTCATGCACATTGATGGGCAACCTCATGAAAAAGGTGATACAATATAGTAACTTGTTGTCATGCTTTATCTATGCTAAGCAAATTTATTTTCCTAAATCTTTGGTTAATTGTCTTTCTTCCACACAATATAACTTCTACTTCTTGTTTACAATTATTATGTAATCACCTTTTTGTCTTATTTTCCCCTGCGTCCTTTTTTTGTATTGTTTATTACCAGAAGCTGAAATGGTTGACTTTCTCATAGCCTCTGACTTTGTTCTGCTCATAAAAATTTTAGATTTTTTGGGGATGTAGGAATTAAATAATTCCTCTTCATTGCTTATCTTAGTTTAGCATGATATATTGTAAGTTTCTAAATTAAGACGGATAATTAATTACATGATGTTAATTATCTACTTTAGGTGCGTTGATCCGATGGGTGATCTGTTGGTGGACAGTCCAATTTTGGATGGTTAACTTGCATACTGCCAGCACCAATATCAAATAGCTCCTATATTGAGTATTATAGATGGCTATTCTTGATTTCGTGTCACATATCACCACCTACCAATTCCACTCTATTAGGTGCTGGTCCAACAATCAAATCAATTAATTTAGCCATTCTTTGATTTCTCCATGTTGAATTAAAATATATTGCAAAAAAATGATAGGTTTTATGTTCTAAAGACAAACTACACAATAGAGAGAAGATCAAGATGTGAGACATCATCAGATCTACAACCAGTGAAGTGTGAACTCTGAACCAAATTAATCAATGTCCAATTTCTATAGTAGTGTAAGTCTAACAATGGTATGCAATTGGCCTATTTAAGTAATTTGTAAAATTGTAAAGCAAGGGCATGGCTGACCATCTATGCAAAAGGAAAATAGAAGTGTATTCCATTTCAAATGAAAGCAGAACAGAAGTATGATATATGTTAGAACTGTAAGTCAGAATTAAAAGCATGCTGCCTTAAAATTTTATGCTTGATACTCAGCTTGAAGATACAAGCTAGTATATGGTATTGTTTTATTTAATTTATATTTTACTCAATTTGGAATTTAGATTCATATAACTGCTGTATCATTGTTTTTTTTCCCAATAATTAATCTGCTGGAGCCATTGTGTGCCAATAAATATTGAGTGTTTGATTGGTATGGTGCAAATTCAGAATTGTTCTGGGCATGGAGAAGCATAGGGCATTGGACTAAAATTAGGCCTTGGCACATGAGATGCAGATTGCCTAAAATTGTGTAAGATTGATCTCCAAGTTAAAAAAATGACGTATTCCATTATGAAAAACATTAATGGAAAACAATAACAAATTATGCATGGAAATAGTTTTAAAAAATAATAGAGATTATTATTCACTAAAAAGACAACATTACCAATAGGGACAAAACTATTAACTCTCAACACTTCCCCTTAGACTGGAGCTTAGAAACCTATTAATGTACAGCTTGTTACACACACAAATAGATAACAAATAAATATTGTTTAAGCATAATTTGGAAGGCTTGTAGCGCATGTGCCATGGTCAAGAGTTTTATTGGGTTCATGTTGAAGATAGCTATGTTCAAAAGAGGACACTAATCTTCTTACTTTACTCGCTTAAACTGCTGCCAGCTTCTGAAGTTTTGTGAAGAAAAAGAAAAAACAATGGATTATAAATGAGATATAGGCTAGCATCTCTATTCTCAATAGACAGTGACACGGTCAAAATATCAGGGAGAGAGAATGAGCAAAAATTCAATATTTACTCCAACAGTAGAGAAAATGTGAAAAGAATACATGTTTTGACATGAACTCAAAAGAAGAGAGAGAAGGCATTGAAAGAATGTGAATAATTTATCTATCTTTCAAGTTTGTGATCGGTAACGAGAGTAAATTATTGTTATAGACAAAAGGGAGATCAGAATTTGAACATCTACTTAAAATAGGAGAGTTGCCAAGAAGGAAAAAAAAACTTCAATCTTTTTTACTATGAGAGAGAAGAATATACTGGTATGGCAAAGTAAAAGTCTATCATCAACTCTGAGAGGATAGAAATATTTGAAGAGAAAGAGAATTGCTAATCTCCTAAATTCTTGGAAAAAATAAATGAAAGATGACGTAGAAATTGGTGTTGAAAATATTAACATGCTAGTACATTAACTTGAGACACGAGGTTAAGGCGAGACAAAATTTTGCAAAATTGACTTACAATTTCAAAATCCTTTTTATGCTTCCCTTTTTATGAAATTCCTTCTTTTTTGGATCAAAAGGTGGCCTAAGGCCTTGTTATGAAATTTGCTGCATCTTCTTTTGAAATGGATTTTCTTTCCAATGCCATTGTTCTCTTTTAAAAATTTTCCTTGATGCCTGGTTTCATTAAAAATGTTAAAGGGCATTAAATTTGCTGCCTAGAACTTGTGTGTAGTGGTTGGCATTTGATATTTGTGCCACCTAAAGAGATGAGTGGTCATGGTGGTGATTAGGAAGAAACTGGTGTCTGTTGGAGATGTGAGTCCTATAATTCTCTAACGTGAGTGCTCATGTGTGGAGGAATATGAGGAGCAAATGAGGAACTTTGCAATCTGGATTGGGATGTAGGATTTGGCAGTTGCGTGGTGAGATGGAGCAACTGGAAAATTTGTAGTAGTGGCTGTGGTCTGCAAAGGCATGACAACAATGGTAGTAGTGCAAAAGAAGTATCTGTTACAGCTGAGGCAGCAGCAAAGAAGGTCACTCACAGATGGTCAGTTTTAAGAAGGCTTTCCCTGGATGTTGCAAGCCTCGTTTCTGGAGTGCATGACACACTGCACAATAACTGTATGACACATGAGTCTGGATGAAGTGTGATTCTGGCAACATGCAGCTTCAGGGGAGTGTAGAGTAGCAACACCACTGAAGGAGGAAGTCATATGGTTTTGATTTGTGTCATTGCTGACATTATGGTCAGGACTGACAGTTAAACTTGTGCAGTCAGGAGGTTAATTAACTATATTCATAGACTGCATTGTAACATATACCAAAGGAAGTAGCCATACATGTCGTGCTATGTGCAGAAAATTTCTGTTTATTTGCTTCAATTAGTTGATGCTTAAAATGACTTTGGATTGCTCGACTGATGGCAGCACAAACTGTAAATTAAGGGAATATAAACAAGGAAAGTGTTTATTTACTTTATCTTACTTGAGTTGGCCTTTGCATACTTAGTCTCATGAATTTTGAGTCTAGGCATTACACAATTGTCTGATTTAAGTTCCTTGTGTCACTAGATGACTTGCCATCCAAGCAATCTGGATTCCTTGCTTCATTGGTGGGAGCAGGATGTGAATGCTATGGATACAAAATTCGTATTGTAGGGCATTCATTAGGAGGTGCTGTTGCAGCAGTACTAGGACTGAGAGTAAGTACATACTTATTTTCATGTGCATGCAGATCTAGTTTAATGGATCTACCTCCATAAATCAGTTATTGAGTAGTTGCATGCTTCATTTCCAGGAATCTTTTTCCTGTTGCTTACCATAATTATATCAATTATATGATTTAAAGTACTTATGCAGGTAGTAACTAATTTTTAAGCATATTTGTAACGTATTGAGCTTGGGCAGTTATTATACTATGACAGGAAATAAACACATTTTTGTTTTCTTTTGTGAGATAATGAATCTGAGTGTTGCTCCAAGTCCAAAAGGTTGAGCTGTTAACAATGCCAGTCCTATGTTGGACTTGTAGGGTGGCCTACCTCACAATACCAAGAAGTAACCTGATATCGGTAATGCCAGCAGCTAGCCTGACTCCTTTCATTCAACTGTAGAGTGTCTGTTTTACCTACAAGAATAAGAATTTAATACTTAATTTGGGGGAATTTGATTGAAAAGGCAATAATTTGATTGAAAAGACAATAGTGGTGGTTAAACTGAAAAAATTTAGTCCAAATGAACCTTGTCCTATGGTTCATTAGACCATAAAGAGATGATATGCTAACTGATTGTCAGAGTATATATTCCTAAAACAAAGGGCATCTTGATTTGTCAAATCTCATTGGATCCATGCCAGGGCAAAGACATGTTCTATGTTTCTGAGTTAGACCTGATCTGATTCATGTTTAGACTTAATTCAAAAGTACTCAGTAGGTTAATAAGTTCCCATGTTGACTATTTTAAGAGCTCAATGGA
>JBBMKF010247592.1:11461-34873 GCA_037834155.1 Curcuma caesia
TTCATGTTTAGACTTAATTCAAAAGTACTCAGTAGGTTAATAAGTTCCCATGTTGACTATTTTAAGAGCTCAATGGAAGATGATTCATGTAACCAACTCCAAACGTATCTATAGTTGGCACCAACAGTTGTTTAATCCATACATGTTTATCAATATGTTTGGATCAGAATCGAAAGTTCAACTAGCATATTATAGAGTGCCTTGGCTCTTTCCTATTGAGAGCTTTGGCTTTGCTTTTAATTTTTTCACCATTTCCATCCACAGTACTAAGTTTCACGTGCTTATTGTCTGTGCAGTTATTTGCTCGATATCCAAACTTGCATGTGTATTCATATGGACCACTTCCTTGTGTTGATTCAGTCGTAGCCGAGGCATGTTCAAAATTTGTTACTTGGTATGCATTATATAAACAACTGTTGAATCAAATTTTGTTTTCTTTAAGTTTCTGAATTTAATGTTGATATTTCTATACAGCATAGTATACAATGATGAATTCTCTGCACGGCTTTCTGTCAATTCCATCCTCAGACTTCGTGCTGCTGCCATTGGTGCTATTTCAACTGATTCTTCAACCAATTCAGCGATGGTTCCAAAGATTGTTAGCAGAATTCTTCCTTTGAAGAGGTTGCATGACCATGAGAAAGAGTGTATTGCTCCTGCTCCAGTTCTTAGGGAACGAACTGTTGCAGTAATTGATAGTAAGCCTAAAAAGAATCACTTGAAGTATACTATCAAAGGCAGTGCTTTTCTATGCAGTCAAGCGGTTGCTTGTGTGGTGGATATGCCTATGTCTAATCACGGTCCTAGATCCCATTTTATAAATGATAACAAAACTTCATCTCCAAGAACATCAGAGATAAATGGCGCACCTACTGAAGAAGTAGAACTTATTGCTACAGGGAACAAACAAACTGATCAACAGCTGTATCATGATGGAACTTATATCTTTGATGAATCATCTTCTGAATGTCCTCGGGAGGGCAATCACTCTCATTTGAGTGGAGCAGTTCCATTTGAGAGTCCTGAAAATTTGTTTCACTGTGATGATCAATCATCTTCATTCACGAATGACCAAGTATCCTGTGTCCAGAACATGGAAGAAAAATATGCTGAGGTCTATATACCAGGTCTCGTTATTCATATAATCCGAATTCGGAAAAACATTTCACCCATGTGGAAAAGCTGGATAACTACTGATGCTGAGTATGACTACAAGGCTTTTCTTGCAAACAGGGAAAGTTTCAAGGATATTGTTGTCTCACCCTATATGTTCCTGGATCATCTACCGTGGAGGTACTATGAAATATTTATTTTTTTGCCATGCAGTTCACTTAGTAATTTAATTTTACTATGAGCTTTTGTATTGGTACTCAATTCTTCTCATAAATAGATCCAGGCAGCTTTGCCCTATTTTTCCAAATTCTCAATTAGAGTTGAAGTAGAGATCAAGAATATTTAGATATTTATAGTGATATAATGTTACATAATAGAGTTGTATAGGGAGAATGATAAGATCCATTTAACTGACCCCTAGAATTTGGGATAGCATTGCTTGTTGATGCTGTCAATGATGTAGATGCCAGGTAAAGGTGAATCAATGAAAATGAATTTCAGCAATACTTATGTGAGACATGGCTAAAACCATCTCCACATTCGACGCCATGCATTGGAATTTTCAATGAACTTGTGGGCGCATGAGGTGAAGATTATAATATCTAGGTTTCAAACCTGAATTCCTTAAATCCAATATGTTTATTCAGTTGATGAACATATATATTGCAAAATTGATTTCTCTTAGCCCTGCCCTATGGCTGTGTTCTTCTAAGATTAAGAAACAAGAGGAGAAAGGAAATAATGAGAGAAAAACAAAGGTTATCTCCTCTGAGACAGTTTGGTAGGGAAAGAAAGACTAAGAAAATATTTCTTTTCCTTTTCCTCAAATTCATCTCTACAAATGAGGTAGAAATTATCATCACAATCACCTCACTTTCCCTCGTTACCATCCTGGCCTTTTCCCCAAACTCTGAGCCCTCTTGCCAGTTGCCACCTCTATGATCATTGTTTGATCTCCTCAGAGAGAATATCAGGGTACTGTAGGAATCTTTCCTTGTCTTCTCCAAAGAAATGCATCAGAAAAATATCCCTTCAAGGAAGTACAGCCTAAATTTATGATATCATAACTGATGGGATAGTGTCACCAATATATCAGAAGTTATACGTACACCATTGCATAACATAGCTAACCAATATGCCAAGTGGACAGACCACTGTCAGGTTAGATTCCTCATTTTTTAGGTGGATCTCTATTGATCAACAATAATCTCCTTCTGGGAAAGTGGATTCAATCATTATTGATTGGGAGATCTTTTGGCTAATTTTTTAAAATTGTTTTAACTAAAATAAGAAAGAAACAAGGATGAGCGTGGTTCTACAAGTGCATTTAATTGATTAATTAATTTTTTATTTATCAATTAGTATTCAGATAGTGAAGTTGTAAAGTAAATATGAATAACTAATAAGAATTGATGTTCATCAATTGATTCAGTTTGAAATAATTTGTTGATAAAGCTAATTCTAAATGGTATGTAAAAGTTATAGTACCTAATATGTTTAAAATATGCTTATTAACGGAGCGTGGTAAATTAAGGTTTATAAATTAAATTTACGGACGCTAAAGTGCATTTAATTGACAATTTAATTAATCATTAAATTAATTACTTGAGCTAGTGCAAAATTAAAAGTTAATATTGTGTGTGTTTTTATTTGTCTATTACTAATATCAAATTGAATGAAAATATCAAGTCAATTTGAAGCATTTCTTTCTCTATTTACCAATTCTGATATTATTGATTCTACCATCCAAAACACTAGATACTTGGTTTTTTAGTATTCCAATCCCAATACTTGTCTTGATTTTGACAATCATGGTATTTGAATCTCCTCTCCATGGAAGAGTACAATTGTGTAGATGACAAATGATATATCCTACCTGGCAGGGATCTCCTACATTAGTTGTTAGGTAATATGATATCAATCTCATACGTTTGTTTTACCATGCTCCACCAAGCACGTTTCTAAAGTTTACTTCAACTCTGAAAGGTGCACTCCTAGTGGATGAACAATATTTCTATTGATCACATATTGAAACTTATAAATAGATGTATACCTATTTGGATCTACATCATTGTAGGGTACTGTTTTTCTTTATCGAACTGTGGTGTCAGGCATGCTGCTGTATTACCTGGTCTCAGTCATGCCGTTGGCATTTATCTGTGCACAATGAGGACTTCTAGTGTGGAATGCATATGCAACCTCGCTCAAGTTTCTGCACAATATGTTTTGCCTAATATGTGATTATTGCAATTTTATACTTATACACACTAGTGAAGTCAAATCTATTCAACTGATGTTTTTTATTGCTAATCTTTCCAGGTGTCATTACGCAATCCAGAAAGCTCTAGAAACTTGCAAATATAACAGTCAGGATGCTAATGATCTGTCTAACGAGGAGAATGAAGTATAACCACTGTTAATCTAATTATGCTGCTTTACTGAGTTATATTAGCACAATCTAACTATCGGCACGACCTCAACTGAGAACTTGCAAGTCATATGTGATGTTGACACCACCATCGTCTTAAACTACCATTGAAGAAACAATGCCTACTTCTGCAGTTACTTCTGATGGCACCTTGCCAAATGGCTTGTTCCGGAGACTCTCTTTCTTTCTGTTGTGATTCAACACGTATTATAAAGCCATAACTGAGAGCAGGACCTCAATTTTTTTACTGAACCCAAGCAAAGCAACTTCCTCACTGGCATCTTCCTCTTTTCCAATGTAAAAGGAGATAATTTCAGAAAGCAAAAGAAGGTATGCATCCTTCTGTGTATATTATGGTGTATATTCTTACTTATTCTTCAATACCATTTCTTTTCCCCAAATGCAATACTTTTGATTATCCTGTTAGAATGAAATCTTATGCCAGTTAACTTGTACTAAGGTATAGTTCAGCCACGAGGTTAACTTGTTACTAGGAAATATCTTATGTCAGTTAACTTGTATAAACGACCATAGAGGAAATATTCACCTCTTTTTATTGTACTTGTTTGGCTGCAGAATCCGTAATCCTCAAAATCTATTACTTTGCTAGGAGTTCCTTCATGTTAATCGTCAGATCTGTCCGTGGGTGGTTGTTACAGAGCTTTTACAGAACAAAGTAACACTTTTTGGCTGCTGAAATACTTCAGATCTGTCCCTTCAAACGGAAGTCAGCCTGCTGAAAGTTTTAGTTTTTAAACACTTTTCCTGAGAAATAGATAGTTAATAGGTTTACTTGCATTGACGATTTGGCTAGGATTGGTTTGCAAGTGAAGATGTTAGTTTGATACTTGAGCAAAAATTCCGTGATTTTGATGGTTTGAGGTCCTAGCCTCAACCTAGCATGGGCATGGGATAAGTTGGCTCAAGTCATGATTGATTAAGACTCGAGTTAGACAAGAAGGAATTTTAATGATAAAATTATATAAAAAAATAATTTAAAATAATATTAGAAAAGATATTTAGGTTTTTTTTGGATATTTTTCAAAACTTTAAGGGTACTTTAAGGTAAAAATTTAAAACATATATTGATATTAAATTATTATAAAAATGAAAATTTGGAAGTGTTTTCGTAGGTAATAAATTTGGAAGTCTTTAATAAAAATGTATTTATATTCATTCAACAATAAAAGAAATATTAATGAAACAAGTTCAAACAATTTATAAATAAATTTATTAATCTGTTTGTTCGATTTTGATAATATATTTTTTATTTTTTATTCAAATGCATAAAAATATTATTTATAATTTTTTACAGTCTTAAATTATCTATAATATTTTAAAATAAAGAGTAATATAATTTTCATGTATTAAATTACAAAGATAATAACATCATTAGTGTAAACTCGACACAGGAAACATGCTCAAACACAATTAAGTTCGGCATTTCATGACTTGTTTAAACCTTTATTAGGTTGCCATTGGCTCAAATCGAATTCAACCCAAAATCACTTTTTTAAAGAAATTCAAAGTCAAATTGGAACTGATAGGCCTATTAAAATGATGTTTCTTCCTAATACAGGTCAATTTAGATTATTACATGGGAATCCCAAACCATGAGTTCTTGTTCCTCAATTTGTTAATAGTATGGCTCTGTGAATTACAGACTGTAGAGAGTGATGTCAAACCCATGTGGCTTTCAATCAATAAAGGGCAATTTTTTGTTTTTGATATTTCCACATTTTTCATAGCTCGAAGCTCTCATCACTGGCATAGATAAAATTGATCTAACGTGAATATATTAGAGATTAGAAGAGAAAAAGGAAAATGACAAAAAATATTACTGTAATTTTTATCACTAAATATCAATTGTAGGCAAGGATCTGAGAAGAAATTCAGGCCAAATGTAGACTTTATGACATAACAAGCAACCTACTCGCTCATGAGTTCTCTCCGCCCCTGGTCATTTCTCATTGCTACGAAGTAAGCGAACAGCCATCATCTCTCATTATCTGAAAAAAAAAAAAACCATAACTAAAGACTCATCATCAGTTTGATTTATGATCTTGTAACAGACCAGCAATTGTTTAAATTTCATTGGATGCATTCAACTTCCTACCCTGCGAAAAAAGGCACCAAGATTTGTTGTCAGGTAACACTTATGTTGTGCATTTAACGCAAAAGCATCATCTCAACAAGGACTGAAAGGGAAAATAAAGGAAAATGAAATCGAAGTGATCGAACAGGTGAATGAAATTTGGTTTTCTTCCTTCCCCTTCACAAGATACCCTAAATCAGCTCAATTTTGGGAAATCAAAAAATCAACCTTGTTACTATGAACTTGATTTCATAGGTCAATTTCTCTCCTTCCCCTTCATCAAGTCAATTAACCCACAATCTTGAGTAGGCAGGTAGTATCTGTTCTTAAGCTGGATTTGAGACACTATCTTGTATGATGAATCCAGGAATCGTAAAGGAAAATTTAATTAGAGAACCAGAAACCTAAAACACAAATACAAGTTAACAAGTAGGATTCGTTCGTTTCCAGTCGAAACGAAAATGGGAATATGGAGGAAGAAATGTTAACCTAAAAGCTGGATATAATTGTCATCCTCTTTTAATTTGAGTTCTAATGTAGACTCAAGAAATGGGGCATCCCAGTCATAATCCTCGCTTTCCTCATCACCTGGACCAAAGACTTCAACAAGAATGGAGAGGGATAAGAAATAGTGCAAACACCAAACTCTAATCAAACCAGTAATACATATAGACAAGTCCTATCCCAAAACTTAAGGTTGATGGAAACTTCTGCTTATGCAAGAATTACCTAGCTTGCTGAATTTATCCGTCCTCCAGGGAAGTTCCTCAGGGACCAGTTCCATCTTTAAGAGATCTTCGTTATCACAGGCAATAACCTACATTGAAATAGTTCTCCAATTATTGCATATTGAATATCAATTTAGCTGCAAACATGTCTTTCAGTTTTTCTAAAATATATGAAATTAAGTTACACAGCAAGATAATCTCAAAATTATAAAGGAATAAAAGTACTAAATGATATCATATTCATCTGTAATAGGAAAAAAAAGGTGATGCAAAGACAACCAAAGGAAAATAAAGAAAACAATTTCAAATAAGGGGGAATCATCACCTGATGTATAATATATAAAAAGAATGAACAGCTTCAACGTGCAGTGAAAATATTGACAGACTAGGCCATTTAAATGAATCGTCAAACATGTATTTTTAACTCTAATCTCCAAAATCAAGTGTTCATAATAATTCTTTCAAGGAGAACTCTGTGATCATATCATGATAGACAAAGTTTGGGCAAACTCAACAAAAACATTTGATTGAATGCATAGAATGGGCAAATGTTCAGCAAAATTTCAACTGTTTATAAATGATTTTAACTAAACCAGCCAATGAAGTGAACACTTGATAAGATTATTGATGATAAAAAGTTCCTGACAGTGCAAATTTCAATAGAAAATATGTCTGTCGCAGTTCTTATTCATGCACTATTATTTTCTGACTTTCCATTATCATGACTCACGAATAACAATTCTATGTATTACCTCAGCAGAATTCAAGGAAAAGCAGCACACTTTAGAGTACTGGGACTAGATGTAAAGGCAGCATATGAAGAACAAAAAACTGTAACATATTTAATGATAACAACAAAGACTTTAAAGAAAACATGGAACATACCATGTCTTGTAAACACAAAATCTAGATTTATCAAAATTATTCCTTCAGAATCTGAAAGAATTATTCATGTTAGCTTCAAGTTGTACCAAACATTTGGATGATAACAAGCCCATACTCTAATCATGTAAAATGACGTAGATGTATAAACAAATAGTAGAGTTTCATCAAACCACATTGGCTGAACATCACAGGTAACAATTGGAGAACGTCTATTCATCAGCCTAGATACAATGATTTAACAACTATATGAACACATACAAGTAGCACTTCAATAGAAAAAAGGAAAGAAACTTGAAAAAGTCTAATTATAAGCAATCAATCAATTTGTTGCCCTCTTAGAGAAACAATTTTCTAGTTTGACTTAGATATGGTGGGCATCATCATAACCAGATATAAATGCCAAATGGTAATTGCTATCAAAATAATTGTAAGAACTCATTACAATCATATGAGAAAAAGAGTAAGAAAAATTACATTGTTTGTGCTATGTGCTCTGACTGAAATTGCAGAATTATAATCCGTAGTAATCCACTCCTGAATTGCAGCCAATACTTTCTCAACTTTCTTATGAACACCTGAAAAAATGTATACTGGATAATAAGAGAAGATAAAAACAGAATCAATAAAATCCTAGAGCAGTATAGAATTCACGTTCATCTTCTTTCTGCTGTTGAAGTCTCTGTGAGTCCGTTCCTGTAAAATGAACCTGCTCAATTCCCTCTTTGGCCCACTCCTGGCATTGCTTTATCTCTTCATCAGTGAGATAATTGCCTTTTGGTTCAACTTTGGTTTCAGGAGCAAGGAATTCAGTTTTCTTTTTCGATGTGGGAGCCTTGGATGCACCAGATATGATAGGTTTTCCTACTTTTGAAAGATCCCTTAGGGCTTTACGATCTTGACGCACCAACTTCGCTGGCTTGGGCAGATCAGCTTGTGAGACATTGGCACCTTTGCCTGGATGAAACAAGACCCAACTTTTCAGCAACACTTCCCTTGCCAACAAGCAATATACAAAATCTAGTCTCAAATTACCGCTGCATCAGATATAGAAATTACCTCTCTCAATGTGCAAATTTTCATTTTGAACAACCATAGGAATCTGTGTAGTCATGTCAGCTTCTATTTCAACTTCCTACGACCTGAAAATGCATTCGGACAAGTTTTTGTTGTTTTTGTCAAACAAGGTCAAAACTTACTTTCAACACTACAAGGAAGAACATACGAAATGGAAAATAAAACCTAGTAAGGCTGCTAAACAGACCCACGCGGCTACGCCCTCCACATTATGAGCAGGCAAGTATACTCATCACGCACAACCAGAAAAACAAAATTTTTTTGCTGAGAAAAAGAAAAGCAATTGTCGGCTCGACGACCTAAGGGTTACTGAGTTGAGACTTGTAGAATAGCAGGAAGATACTTATATTGTTATCAACAGAAGAAAAAAAATGCTGAAATCGGACAAATGCACGGCACAGCACATGTATAATACATAGAATCAAGCACGAGAAGTGAAAACACTCGAATCGGGAGAAACTACAGAGTTCCGAGAAAGTACCTTTAGACGAGAAGAAGGGTGTCACTCCTTCTAAGCCGATCTGCCGGCGAACTAGGGTTCGACGGCCGGGATGAGGGAACGATGCGAGTGTAGCGGAGCGAACGAGAGGGTTGGACAGCAGGAGGGAGGGAAAACGGGGCAAGGGCCGCAACGCTGCGTTCCAAAATTTGCTCTTTCCCACGGGCATCCCGAGACAGTAAGGCGGCTGCTTAAGTCGTGTACAAAGTCGTACGATAATTCTTAAATTTAAATGTCGTTTAAGAAATTAATTAGCTTAAGACAATTTGGCTTTCGTGCTAATGAAAGCATTCTCCTTGTTGGACACGTGTGCCGATTATCATGCTTCTTCTTGATGAGGAGCAAAGCTTTGTTTCCTTAGTTAGAAAGAGAACTTGTTCCTTTCATTAAAAAATAAAGCTACTTGTCACAACAGATTCCCATCACAAAATTTGTGACGGGAATCTGAACCGTTCGATTTTAAAATTTAGATTAAATCCAAACCGTAAATTGAATGGATGATTGCGATGATCTGGATTTAATCTTCTATTTTAAAATCGAACGGTCCAGATTGTGACGGGAATCTGTTGTGACAAGGATCATCTCTCTTCGATAAATTATAGAGAAGAAAACATCAAAGTTACACAAGAACACAATAAGCACAGAGGAAGAACAAAAAAGTTGGATTCCAACTAATAGTTAGAACTCATGATTTGTTCTTTCTTCTTATACAAGAACGTTTCAGTCAAGGTAAGATACGATAATTAAGAGGCACACCAGGATATTGACACTGAACTTCAACCATCCTCAATCATATAAGAGTCATTTCAAATTTGAGATTATTGATCTCTTCATTAGGCATTTCAATTATCACAGATGCCAGTGCTTGCCTCAAGAAACATGCCTACAAAAAATCCAAAGAAAAAAAAAACTGATGAATTAGGTTAATTGAGGTCAAAGTTTACTACCTTTTATCATAGAATCTACTCAACCTCCTACTTGTGTTACTTAAAAGTGTTTAAATCTAGGAGAAGATAGTAGAGATGCTACCTATAAAGATAAAAGGCAATATATCTCCTTGAAATCTATTTTTTCATTTAAGTTGCATCTTTTCTTTTGTCTTCTGATCTCTAGTAGTTGAAGAGAATTGACACTATATATCTAAATTAGCTTTTCGATTTCATTTACTAATCCTAAATGTAACCACATTACTACCTTGATACTGCACAAAATATTTTTTCAGTCAAGGGAGTGACAGAGCACCTCTAAGAGAGTGATGGAATCTTCTCTTGATTTTTACCAGCTGATCCATCCAAGCATGATGGCCTTACTGCTTTATAGTAGAAAAATGCCATTATCTTTGACCAATCATCTCCACTCCGAACCACTGTGATAGAGAGAATTAGCAAAAGAAAGCAAATTTGATTGATCATACAATTTGTAACATACAGTTGGATATCTACCTCTATCACGATACAATATCTTTCCTGCTTTGGTGAAGATAATTTCAGGGAAGATAGATACTTGCAGTGCATCAACCAGGTCATGTTCTACACAGGCATCAATGGCTACACACTGCAATTTGTATAATAGCACCTAATGCTTCCAGACATTACGTGAATAGTCACAGTAAGCAAAGAAAACAAATGGAAACAGTGTCTCACCCTCGGGGAAGGTAAGCCAGACTGCCAAAACATTTGCACTGCTCTCTCCAACTCATTCCTCGCCCTCTCATTCTCTGAAGGCCTGTAAACAATTTGCCAAATATTGATCACTCAATATTGTGGCCATGATAGAGTAGCCATGGAACCAAACTAATAGCAGATTTGATAAAGAATAGAACAAGGAATCAGTGTTAGAGAATTAAAGAGAGTAGAAATAAGAAATTTGCATCCATTAGTAACCAAACATGGGATATCTATTTCTTCAATGATCGGATATGCTTGGTTTGCAGGAATTACTACAACTAAAACTTACTTTGGAAGAAAGCAATTCTAACATATCAGAATCTATCCCTGAAACTGATAAAAGGAGAGCAATTCTAACATTCTAACATATGGAACAGTTAGTATACGAATCAGTGAGAAAATTAACAACCTTTTGTATCTGTTGTGGACAAGTATAATCAGAGGGTTGAAGTCCCTGAAGACAGTGTCCTCCCACTCTGCAGAGGTGATGTCTCTTATTGGTCGGATGTAGTTGTCATCCTGCCAAACCAACTCCTTATCGCTATCATAATTCTCATCATCCTCGTCCTTCTTAACGTTATTGATGGTAATCTTGTTGAAGAACTGGTCGAGGTTGAATCCCCGACCATCTGCGTCCTCGGGCCAGTCAGGATCATCCTCTTCAACCACCAAGGGGTACTTCTCCAACAGCTTCTTCATCTTGATCTTTCTCTGGTCTGGATCAGTCTCCTCCTCGACGGTAGGGTTTGCATCGATCACCTTTCTTATTTGCCTCCTCATTTCTTCCCTCTCTTCCTCGGTCATAAGCAACGCAGCTTCGTCATCGTCACAGTCTTCGTCCTCACCGGTCTTTCTCTTGGAAGGGTCCCACCTGCTCACATCGTCCTCGTCTTTCCCGTCCCCGAGAACGAGCTCGACCGCCTTAGAATTAGCCTTGGCCTTGGAATTGCAAAAAGGAAAGGTCTTTACTGCAGAAGATACAAACGGAGAGTAAAAGGAATGATCTTGGAAGGGACAAGAGGGCTAGCGCTACCAGTGCTAAAGGCTTGGAGAAAGAGATCCCGAAACGAGGAGATGAAGGCGATCCGAAGCAAACGCACTTCCTCTGGAACCGGGAAGACGAAGAAGAGGAGAGAGAAGGAAGACAGAAGCCAGATGCTTCTTTGGGACCTCGTGTCGAACAACTGGAGAGCAACGAGCAGTGCGGCGCCGCCATGTCGCAGCTCGCTGAACTTCGAGCAGACAAGCTGGGTACCGTACCGGCGAGGTCCGGCTCGATGCCAAAGAGAGGGGTGTTGAGCAAAAAAAACAAAAGGCTGATGACGCGAAGTGCCGAACCGGATATGGAGGCGCTTTCAACCGTCGGATTAGATCGAGATTTGATCTCAAACGTCGGTGATAAAATATGAGGGCAAGTGACATATTCCATCACCCACCCCAATATTTTATACTTCGAGCCAACGAGTCGAGTCACCGCCCGTGAACTTACCTACAACATTGCTGATGTCCTTAACGAAGGCTTGTCCCTCTGCACTGCATTTTACGCCTGAGTGTTTTTTTTTTTTTGTTAATACGATGGGCTTCTTCTCCGCATCGCGATCTCTTCTCCGGCGATCCACCACGGCCTGCCTTTCCTCGTGGCGATGGTACTCGGGAAGTGGATCCATCTCCGGCGTCGACGGCGCCACTGCCGCCGGGTACCACGTCGCAGGCGGGCCGTCCTTCATGCGCGGGACCGTCTTTTGGGAACCCAATCGGCCCCTCACCATAGAAGAGTTCCAGATGCCCCGACCCAAATCCGGAGAGCTCCTCATCAAGACGAAAGGTCCAGGATCGTCCGATTGCCTATCCATTTTTTCCTATTTGGTTGTGTCCGCAATGCTTCTTTGTACAATCTCTTGCAATCTTTGTTTCGTGGTTCGTCTAAGCGGTCTATGTGGTACTAGCATCATGTAAACAGAGGAAAATTTGATTGCTAGAATTGATCGGTGTGAAGCACATGTGACCTTTTAAATTTGCAATGACTTTTCCTAGAATTTTTCCCTCATTCAAAGATTTATATTTAGTTCCAGTTTATGGAGATGGCTCTAGGGGCTCTGAACTGTTATAATGTTTTATTGCTTAGTGACTCATGCTATAATCGTTCCAAAAAATTCCTTTTTTTTGCACTAGTTTTAGCAAAGAATTTTGTTGGGAAAAAAGGGATTTTGTGTTGATAATCTTTTAAGGTTTAGCATATTTTAGGTTAGCTGGCCTTTTGTATCCAAGTCGTTATATTAGCCATTCCTTATATATTTGATGCTTATGTTTCAGCCTGTGGAGTCTGTCATTCTGATCTTCACGTCATGAAAGGCGAACTTCCTTTCTCAAGTCCTTGTGTTGTTGGCCATGAAATAACTGGAGAAGTAGTCGATCACGGTGCACATACTGACATTGGGGTAATAAAGAGGTAGATTTACATGGAGAGAGTTATCCTTTTGTATGTATACTTCATTTGTTGACTCATTTTATGAGATTATAATCGATTACTTGTGATAAGCTTTACAGGTTTCCGATCGGAAGCCATGTTGTTGGTGCTTTTATAATGCCCTGTGGAAATTGCTTCTTCTGTGTAAAGGTAGTTAATTTCTACTTTGGACCTCTATGCTTGTGCGATCATGACTTCTTAATCTGAGTTGGTTTTGGTAAAAGCCGTATGAAATTTCTATATAATTGTTTTTATTTGGATGCAATGATAGGGTCAGGAGGACCTCTGTGAGGCTTTCTTTGCTTATAACCGTGCAAAGGGGACATTGTATGATGGTGAAACACGTCTATTTCTTCGCAGCAATGGTATCTTCAATATTTAGCAATGCTTACCTCTCTTACCTTATTTCAAGGCCAAAAAACTTCCGTTTATATCCTAAAGCACACAACATTCCCTTGAATTTTCGCTGGAAGCTATCATATATCATTTTTGAGTGAAGTATGTTAGACATTGTTCCGCTCAAGATTGTGATTAAACTTAACTGTTTCTATTTATCTGTAATGTTTAGTTATTACTATATTATTTGTTAATACAAAATTTTCTCTGTTTAATTCTGAATGATTGTGGTTTTAGGTAAACCTGTGTACATGTACAGTATGGGTGGGTTAGCTGAATACTGTGTTGTTCCTGCCAATGGGTTAGCTCCTCTTCCAAGCTCACTTCCATACACAGAATCAGCAATTTTGGGGTGTGCTGTGTTTACTGCCTATGGTGCCATGAGGCATGCAGCTGAAATGAGAGCAGGCGATTCTGTTGCAGTTATTGGAGTTGGTGGTGTTGGATCCAGGTGATTTTCTGAAGTCTTAAATCATATTGTTTGATTGGCTGTCTAGATATGATACATGCATTTTAAGTGGGATTATTATGCATTGCTTGCAAATCTTAAATCAGGCACCTTAGGCTGTGTCGGTTGCCAGTACCTATATGCAAAGCACAAATCTTTTTTTTTGGCTTACCTAATATATCCAACCTAGTTCTTTCCCAAGTTGCAATAATGGTTATAGTTCTGCACCAAAAGATGCTTTACTAAAGAAATAAAGTTTGCACTTCCCCCTTCCCAAACACTGACTATTCAATGAAGATTAAAAAGAATAAATACATAAAGAGCTGCTACCTGGAACTTTTTACTGTATTGATCTTTATGGTTTGATTAATAATTTTTACAGCTGAAAATAAAATTAAATCGGCCTCCCTTTAATATTTTAATGATGCTTTAGGAAAGTGATGCATAGATCAATGTTCCTGAGTTAATATTAGTGGGATCCAATTTTACTTTCAGCCATCAAAAGACAGAAAATAGTGGAAGCGTACTGATATGTGTCTCTTTGATGTTTGCATTATTTTGATTAAGCGTTCACTTCAGTTGTTTGCAGATAGCAAAAGCATTTGGTGCTTCTGAAATTATAGCGGTAGATGTTCTAGATGAGAAACTTCATAATGCTAAAATGCTTGGTGCAACTCACACCATAAATGGATTGAAAGAAGACGTTGTTGACAAGATCAAGGTAGAATTTGCTCCTTTTTTCTTAAATTACTTTTTCCAGCTAAGTGAAGATAGAAAAAGAATGTTCATATGACTTTCTTCTTGAAGTTTGAACTTTCTGTACACCTGTTGATTTTTCTGTGATAATAGTTTGACATTTTATGGTAGATAGGCATGTAGATTATAATGTGAAATTCTCAGTTTATTTGCTGAATATTGAGTGTATTCTTGTGTTCTCCAAGTTGAGAGATAACCCTTGTCTAAATTATTGTGTCGCTAATGGAACCTCGTGTGACAATTTTAGTGTTATATATCAGTGCCTAAATGAGAGAAGTTTAGATATTATTATTCTCGCTTATGGTTTGATATCTCTGTCAAGTCAAGTTGGACGTATAATACTTATTCTCCAACTAAAGGAGTGTTAGAATATCTCACATTATAATTTAATTATTTGGTTATTATATTTGAATTATTATATGAATGGGTCTAGTATCCTATTTTTTTATTCAATAATATTGCTCCAACTTTCATTATTCTTAATTCCATATTTATGATATACATGCAGATATTTCTGTGCATCAGCTACATTCATTCTCTTTTTGATCGTGTTGGTATTCTCATTTGGCTATTTGCATGCTAAATACATTTCATTGTGCTACGGAAGTGGTTTAAGTGTCTTTCTGTGCAAAGGCCATTTAATTGCAATCACATTTTCCTTTTTTTAAAGTTGGCCTTTTTCATGTATGCCTGGCTGATAATTGATGTCAAATTTCCTATTCCAGATGCAAAATCGGAATAGATAAAATAGTTTTATCTTTTGTCTACATACCACTTTGTATGGCACCCAAAACCTAGCGGTTGCTTAATGTTATCATTGGCTTGGATTTTTGATAGGAAATAACTGGTGGAAGAGGAGTTGATGTGGCAGTAGAGGCACTGGGAAAACCACTGACATTCATGCAATGCACTAAAAGTGTCAGAGATGGAGGGAAAGCTGTTATGATAGGCCTTGCTGCCACCAACGCTATAGGAGAGGTAGACATAACTCGTCTTGTCCGAAGACAGGTGAAGTTTTGCACCCTAAAATTCATTTCAACACTTCTCCATGGAAATAGTTGATATTATGCAAGAGGGAATTTTCTATTAATGTAAATGCCTGTTGTTCAATTAATAACTTGGTACAAGTTTTGTCCATGTGGCAGAAATTTGCAGCAGAACACTTATAAGCCCAAGTACAGATCTATCCAATATATTGTCTATTGCAGTTGCAAAACCATCTGCATATTTGTGCATAGTGTTTAATTCATATATAACTAGCTTATTATTTTTTTTGTTCCATGACTTGCAAATATCAGGCTCAATTGAATTAAAACATAGTATCCAGGATATTCTGCATCTATAATTTTAGAACATCTAATGATATGGAATTATTCACAATTTAATCTTCTATGGAGCTTCCTACATGAATAAGATCATGTAGTCTGTCACAATATTTGGGGCTTGTGGCTAGTATTCCGGTTATATATAATGGTCCTTCGGTTGTTGAAATAAATGAACTTTCATGTTTACATCTATTAACACACTTTAAGTTAAGTTCACCATATCATCAAAGTAAATCTTGTGAGAACCCCATTATCTTTCGTGCAGCCGTTTATTGCAGTATCATTTAAGCCTCCCACCATTCTCTTCTTTTTATTTGGTTTATTTATCAAATCATTTTTCCTTGTGCATTCTAGTAATTGACCTGGGTATTAAGGTGCCAACTGACCAAGTTGGGACAAAACCTTGAAAGTTCTTGCCAATGTGTTAGATTCAAAATCCACCTTTACCATGACTGGGGCTTTGCTTCTGCTAGTTACTTATACATCAACAAAAAAGAAACTGTAAATAAAAAATAACTCGAAATGCATCAGGTAGGGCAAATAGTTCCTCTTTTGTTATTTAACATACTATATAAGAGCAAACATCCTGAATGATTTGGTATTTTTCTGTTTTCTTATCTGATCAAAGGGACTAAAAGCATTATTATATTTCTGACTAGTACTACTGGTTTCCTTTGTTTGTCATGATAATTTCAATATTTTTTTTTGATGTATCATTGGCTTGCATCTTAAATGGAGTTGTAGTTGACTGAAAATATCTGTTAATCTAGTAGTTCTTTGGGTCAGGTAAAAATAATTGGCTCATACGGCGCAAGAGCAAGACAAGACCTTCCCCAGGTAGTGAAGCTTGCAGAAACTGGAATCTTCAATCTTCATAACACAGTCTCAAGGAAATGCAAGTTTGAAGAAGCCAACGATGCATTTGACGATCTGAACCATGGTAAGATTGTTGGCCGAGCAGTAGTAGAGATTATGTAGCTCAATGAACCACTTCAACTGGACGCTTTGTTTTAAAAAATAATCCATTATTTGCTCGCTGTAAGCAAATAATATTCTCTTCTATGTTCTCGAATTGATGGTTTTCATGATTGAATCCTTCATTGTTGCAGTTGTAAGTGAGATTATTTACAAGCTTGTGTCAAAACCATACTGGATAGCAAATAGCATAATTCAGTCTTGGTATCAAATGAGAATTCACCCATTTCATTTCAGACCATGCCCAGATGCTAAAAGTAGATTAAATGCTTCTGTTAATAAAAGAAGTTTAATATGATTGATCATTGTAAAATACAGACATTCTTTGCCCATACAAGTTAATGTGGAACAACAGTAGAATTTTTAAGCACTTTCATGAAAATATCTTTAGCAAAACAGAACAAGAATATCCAATAAATTAGAAGTCAAATTCTCCTTTAGTCTTTGAGTGGTAAAGAAATGTCAAATTCAAACAGCTGCCTGTTGTGCTTGAGGAACAACAATGCTGGAACTGCCGCCGAGTAGCCTTTCGATCTCCTGGCTTCGTCCTGCTTTGCCAAAAGCATCTGATAGTAAATCACTGAGTTCAGAAGTTGCATTTATCCGACTCCTTAGCATCTGCTCGAACAGATCTCGAGCTCGATCCAGGTTTCCCACATCGCACAGAGCAGTAACCAAAACCTGATAACTCAACAGATTAGGTCGGACTCCCCTCTCCCACAGCTTGTCAAAAACCTCCATTGCTTGGCTGATCCTCCCTGCCTTCACTAATCCATCAAAGATCATGTTGTAGACCTCAACGTCGACTCTGAAGCCAGGGCTTTCCCCACTATGTTTGATCATCTTCTCATAGTACTCCAACGCATCGTCTGCCCTCCCGTCCCTGAAACATGCATCAATCAGAGTCCTGAAAGTTGCTGCATCCGGGTTAACTGACTTCTCGGGCATTTCGTCGAACAACTTCTCTGCCTCGAGGAGCAACCCGTTCTCGCAGAGCTTTGCAATGATATTATTGAAGCAGCCAGCGTCCATGATGAGAGGCTTCTTGGGCTGCCGGTGGAATGTCTCGATAGCCTCGACGAACTTCCCTTCCTTGAAGCGCTGGTTAACCATCAGGTTGTAGGTGTCAGTGTTGATGGCCGTGAAGCCAGGTGGGGAGTGGTTGTTTAGCATAGTCTCAAACATGGCTTCTGCCTCGGCCAGCTTGTGGTGCTTGAGCAAGGTCTGTATGAGAACGTTGCAGGTGGCAGGGATCATCTTGAACTGCCGGTCTAGCAACGTTTGATACGAATCCATGGCCTCCTTGTCCATTCCTTGCTTGAAGTAGGCCTCCATCAGAGTCGAATGTACGATACCGTCGTAGACCAGGCAGCGATCACGGAGCTCGTCGAAGAACTGAAGAGCCCTCTCCATGTTTCCACGGTCGATGAAGCCAGCCATGATGGTGTTGTAGACCATGGAGTCAGCGCCATGGCCGCGATTAAGCATCTCGCGGAGAAGATCGATGGCGTCCTGCATGCGGTCTGCGTCGACGAGGCCCTTGGTGAGGTGGCGGTAGGTGACATAGGAGGGGGAAAAGGGGGCGTTCTCCAGGATGTGGCGGTAGACATCGAGGGCGACATCGACACGGCCGGCGTTACAGTGGGCGTTGATTAGGATATTGTAGGAGACGACGTTGGGCACGATGTTGGATTGGTTGAAGAAGAAGGTGAAGAGGGAGACGACGTCATCTAGACGGCCGGCGCGGAGCATGGAGGCGGTGAGGGCGTTGCAGGTGAAGACGGTGGGGCGGACGGAGGAGAAAACGGCATGGCGGGCGGTGGAGGAGGCGGCGTCGAGGTCGCCGCCGCGGATGAGGGACTGGACGCGGTTGTGGAGGTTGAGACGGGGGCCGACGAGGGCGGAGGTAGAGTCGGGGAGGCGGGGAGCGTTGGGATCGCGCGGCTGGCGATAGGCGTTCGTGTCGCGGCGGAGAGCGTCGAGAGGGGGCTCTATGCGGAGGCGGCGCTTGCGTCGGCGGCGTTCCGCAGCGGCCTCCTCGGCTGAGGAGAAGGCGAAGTGACGTGAGGGGGCAGATAGCGCGGCGATGAGTTGCGCGCGGCGTAGATCAGAGGCCGCGCCGCCGCGGATGGAGCGGAGGAGGAGGTGGCGGAAGAAGGACATGGCGACAAGGAAAAAAAAGGAAGCGGAGCCGCAGCGCGGCGAAGGCCGAAGGGAGTGGCGGAGAGCGGTGCAGGAAAACCTCCGAAACGGGAAATGAAAAACCCTAGAGGAAATTTCAGTTTGCTTCCTAAATTTTTACAGATTTCTTGAAGTACCCTTATAAGTTGACTATTATCATTTACCCTTAGAATAATGGTGCAACAGTAGAACATCCGGGTTGTGATCCAGAGACCTGCGGTTCGATCTCCAACTACGACGTATTTATAAAAATTTTCTTCTAAATGAGGAATTAAAAAACTTTCAAACGGCAACATATTTACATCTGGATTGACCGCCATATGCATTTCTCGATTTACCCTGATGGTCGGTAGAAAACTTCCGTAAAATCGAATCGATCATCCCCAAAGATTGAGTTCATGAGATTGACTTGGATTTATAATTTCAGGAAGATCACACACAAGAAAGACTTCAAGTAACCTTGAATCCATCACTAACAATCTAACATTTTCGTCCAACATTCCAGGAGTCAAATCCATCACTACAACCTAACATTTTCTTCCTACATTCCAATAGTCTAACATGAACTAAGTTAGTCTGGAAACTAAATGGTGCATGCCTCCCGAGCGCGGCTGGCTTCCAAAGAAAGCTCGTTTGATGTCGAACTGAGAATCTCTTATACATCATACCAAGCTCCAAGTTTTTCATATCTTATTTAGCTCTCTTGCTGCTGCAACCTGGGCACTTGTATTGCTTGATATGCTCCGCCTTCGCAGGTGTTATCCTAACGCACTTTCCATGGAACCACTTTTCGCAGACATCACAACAGATCCAAAACTCATCGGCTGCGTAGTTGTCGCCGCACGCACCGCATAGGGTGTTCTCGTGCTCCTCTTCCTCCAACTCCTCTCTGCTGTCTTGATCTGTGAGGACCTGCATCTTTGAGGGTTTTTGTGACTCCGCGAGCTTTTGCTGCTCAGAGGCATCGAGGTAGGAGTTCTACGTTAATAGCTTAAAAGAGGAAAGTTAATATATAGTAGTTGAGGAAATAGGCTCTACCTTCTTGGAACTAGACTTGCTGCTCTTGCTGCTGCCATTGGAAGTCTTCTCTCGCGATGGCTTGGCAGTTCTGGTTACGACTTCGTATACAGTTGGGAGACTGTTGATCATACTGTGTAGCCGCATCCTGCAGCATCATTAGGGACAAAAAAAATCAACAAGTCAGTGTTGACAAGAAGTCATGAACCATAACTATTTGCAAGTTATGAATTCTCAATTGCTTGAGTTTGGGTGCATGAATCTTAAAAGGGTGCCACTAAACCAAATTTGGCTTAGATGGACATTAAATTAAAGAGATTGCAAAATTTAGGTGCATGAGTTCACTGGCAATATGCCCATATATGAGTAATTGAAAAGGGTGAAATTATAAATCTAACATGTAAAATTCATGGCTTAAACCTTTGTAACATGCTAGACAGTAGAATAGAGACATCAGATTCCAGAGGCTAGGGCTGGGATCCCTTCTTTGGTATCTGATATCTATACATTCAACTAGGCTTAAAATCAAACATAGTTCACCAAGACCCAACTCATAGCAATGCAGAATATGCAATTTTACATGGTTACATTGACCTACAAAAAAAATCAATAATCATGTAATTGACAATGCAATAGGACTATAAGCATATGAGAATTAACCAAGAACTAACAAACCAACTTGATATGCTTTCAGTAACATAACTATGAAATTCTGACAATTAAGTAAATATCAAGGATGATATGAAAGTTGAAGGCAAAACAACACAACCAACAATAGCTAGGTCAAACAATTTTTTTTTTTATCTTGATAGTGGTGGCAATCAAAGATAATACCTAGTCTCTTTGTTAAATTCAAAGCGTGCTGCGAAGTAGAAAGAAACAGCTAGTAACCATGAGTCACTGTGGACTGCAACAAGTGCTAGCCAATCATTTTCTTCCATCCCATCCCTTGCAAAATTAATTCCTAAAGCTGGCTCTGGGAGCTCTGGAGGAACTTCTTCAGCAGGCAAGTTGACTTCCCAAGTCTCATCTGGAAAACCATAAAGGCATAGATTCTCTTTTTCTGCAAATTTTCCATGTCATCAGCAATTATATTCACCCCTCTTGGAATGATTCACAATCGTATCTTTAGTTCATTGTATTACGTTTAGTGCATACTCTGGTGAATCAAGTTATTATGTTTAGGTGGAAAAACAAACTTAGAAAGAAGATAATAGGCACTCAGAAAACTAATGGTGATGAAACAAGCAAACGCTTGAAAAGTATCAAATGATTTTATTTTGAATTTTTTGTTTGTAAATAAAAGTTCTCTGGTTAACAAAACAATAGAGTCCAACATCTCTTTTGTCAACAAAAAAAGAAAAGAAAGCAGATTGAGCATAAAGCGTATATATATATCTTTTTATTTCAAACATAGCACATGCTGTGTCTTCTAACCATTAATTTAATAATGTGATGCTATACCACACCAAGAAATAGACTGCATGCGTGCTAGCGTGTAATGCTGAAAACAGAATCCCCTTTCCAGATTTGATTTGCTATTTGCACCCAAATCTGATTACCTAAAAAATCCACTTTTAAAATTTTCATATCCAATTTTTTGACATGCACGCAATCTGTTTGCTGACTTGATATTATTATGTTACATCAGCACCACATCATCATTTTAATGATTGAAAAATAAAAAAATACATGTACTATATTTGAAACAAACAAAATATGAAAATTTTCAAACATTGTGATAGATTTGAAACAAGTTTTTAAAAGCAGTAGAATCATCTCTAAAATCGGCCATCGCTACTAAATATGCAAACTAAGTTTCCAGCTCAATTGGTTGTCATGGAATTCATTTATTTAGCTAGCAGAGTTGAATTTATTGTGTGTGTGTGTGTCTATATATATATAGTATATATATCACCGGTTTGATTTCTGGTCCGATTTTAAAAACATCGTTTGGAAGGTTGTGCTAGATTAAATTAATTCACCCCATGCCCAAAAAAAATGGAAACAGAAATTAATTAAACAAAACATAAACTACATGTTTGATGGCGTCGCAACATCAAGCGCCGGAGAAAACGAAGTGCCAGACAACCAAAAGCCTATCATCGCAACTGTCCTAACAATAAAAATAAACAAACACCGAAGAAAAGCAAATTACCTGGATCACACTGCGCGTAGAACTTCTCGACATCTGCAACACCAGAAGTGGAAAAAAAAAAAGAGAGGAGGAAATGACATCAGAGATCCACGAACATGGACGAGAACCCCCCAAAATCGAGCCAAAAAAGATGATACCGGTAGTGAGGGCCTTGATGATGCCGGAACGGCGGCCTCTGAAGTCACGGAAGACCTGCTCGGGCTTTCGTACGTCATCGTCCATCCTCCACGAACCTAGAGGTGCGAAATCGAAGTCGTAACCCTAGCGCCAGAGTATAATCAGGAGGGAACCGCCGGTAGGAGCGGTAGGCACAGGAGATCAGCGGAAAAAGATGGAATGTAGATGGAGGGGGAAAGGTGTTAGGGTTTTCGCGGGAGAAGAGCAGTCAGTGTGAGAAGTAGCGTTGTGGCGTTTGGAATGAGAACAGGGTGCGGTTCAAGCCGATCTCGCTCTTTTTTTATATATATAGTTTGTTTTTAAATGGATAAGCAATGAGAAATTTGAGAGGAATCAAATTGTTTACTAAAAAATATATTCCACTCGTTGCTTTTTTCAGAAAAATATTTTTAAAATTATTAAGTAATTATAATTATTAAAATATTAATTAAAGTTGCTTTAATTTGATAAAAAATGATCCAATGTAATTAAAATTTATCAAATAGTAAAATAATTTTAATGAAGAATAATGATAGATAACATAAAAATTATAGCATGAATATAGCATGACACATTTAATGCAAGTGGTTCCATTGACATGTAGTAGGACCCACATTCATACTGTCATGATATATTCATACAATATGACCCACATTCATACATTGATTATGTCATACTACATTCATGCTACAATTTTTATACTATCTATCATTACTCTTTAATTAAAACTACTACAATTAAAATATTTTTATTAAAATAATTTTAATTAAAATTATTATAATATTGAAAAGTTTTCTTTTTTTTTTCCAAAAAAGAGTAATTTTGATTAAAATTAATAAATTTGAATTATTTTGGGATAAGGAGTATACTTTTGATTTTTTTTCCAAAAATAAATATATAAATTATATAAATAAATATTTATTATTTTATATTCTTAATTATTAGATAAATAAATGTAAAAATAATAATAACAATTTTTTTATTTTTTTTATTTTTTGTTTACCTTGACTAAATTTGCAACAACGGCGAGAAATTATTCCTTTC
>JBBMKF010247698.1:0-16667 GCA_037834155.1 Curcuma caesia
TCAGGAGAGATAAACATTTATTTTTCAATTTTTTTAAGTATACCTTAATTTCAGGGGGAGATATTGAGTTAAGGGGGAGTCATTTTTCTAACTTGGAATTTCGTTATGACCTTGTTTTTAAAGGAAATTTATACTTAACTTAAAATCGAAGTTGTCATAATAAAAAAAAGAGAGATTGTTAGTGCAGGGAGCACCAGATGATCGAACCAGAATTTTGATAATGGCAAAGGGTTCAAGTTAAGCTTGTGAAGTTGACTAATAAGTTGAATTGAGTGTGTAGGTAGCACAGAAAATCCTAGTTGCAGCTAGGCAAAAGAAGTCCTAATCTAAAGGATTGGACAAGGGAGTCCTAGTTAGGAGGACTAGGCAAGAAAGTCCTGGTCAGGAGGGCTGGGTAAGAAAGTCCTAATCAGGAGGACTGGGCAGGAAGACTTGATAGATCAGAGCACCAGATGGGAAAGTCTAGGGGGTCTAGAGGACCAGGCGTTTAGTAGTGGAACTCTTGGGGGCAGAGGGTTAGATGATGAGCAAAAGTCCAACAGGTCTAGAGGACCGGGTTGGCAAAGGTAAATTCTCCTGAGAGGAGTGCGTGAGGGCATGTTCCCAGGAAGAGAATAGTAGGTGTCGATTTGATCTAGGATTTAACTAGAAACTCAAAAGTTAAAACCAGACAGTTTACTAAAACTGTTAAGTTCCTACTTTTATTTGTTTTGGACTAACCTTCTGATGCAGGAAAGGAGGAACCAAAATTTTAAATTTTGAGAGTCCTTATCTGGATTCAGACAACCGGACGGTCTAGGCACCTAGAAGTGATCTAGGCGATTGGATGTTAGTTGATCAGGCTAGCGAGGCAGATAAGGTAGCAAGTTCCCAATGATCGGGACACCTCAGCCTCCAAGCACCCAGAAAGGCTCCAGACGCTTGGATATAGATAAGATATTACGGAGTCAAAGTTGATCTGACAAGCTCTACGTCAACATCCAGATGTCCGGAAGGGATACAGGCGCCCAGAAAATACTGAGTCAACGTCGAAAGTGAATCAACGGGACGACGTGGAGGCGCTTGGAAGGAGTTCTAGGCGCCCAGATTGACCTATATATGCTGCTGCGAGGGGAAATCCTAGAAGCAATAATTTACGCTACTAGGACAACCTTCTGCGTGCGATTAGCATATCTGAGAAGCTGTCGTAACGTCGATGAGCTGCACCGACTTCTGCATCAAACATCTACTCCTTTAGTCAATAAACTTAGCTTCAGTTTTTGTACTTAAACCATTAGGACGATAAAAGTTTACCATTTCTAACATCTTTTATAAAAGCAAAAACTTCCTTTCGTAAGAGGGGAGTTTAATAGTGAATTATCCGTCGGAAACGGTCAAGAACCATTAGCCTTAGAGTAGTAGCCCGTGTCTGTGAATCAAATAAATAAAAATATTAGTTTCTTTCTTTCCATTGCATTTTGCACTTTGGTTTTTCGTGTGTTTCTCGAACGAGTAAAAAAAATGACGAGCACATTATTCAACCTCTCTTCCTCCTCTAGCGCTTAACTCAATCCTACACCACGTTATTTTGAGATGTTTTTATTTCTCTTTCTTTCATAGTTGCACTTTATTTTCTTAGTACTTGACATTTGCTATTTGTTTTTTATTCAGTTGACTTATTTTACTTTGGGAGATGTACTTTTTAGACGTGCGTGTATGAACTTATATATATACACATGATTATTGTTCCTTATTATAAACTATCCTTTGTACTTGTGTTTTAGTAATATTTGGCTTAGTACTCCATTGTATCATAGTGTTACTAAGGAGTATCTCCATCATCGAATGACAATTATATCCCCGAGGCATAACAATTAGAGTGAGGAATAAAATCATCAGAATCTAGTGGTTCTAGAATCAATTGATTAATCTAGTCTCTAGTTGAGTAATCTACCTTCTAGTCAATTGAATTCTCATTCAGTTGATATTGCTTGAATAGAAATAATTTGATCACTCAACACCTGCACTCATTTGATTCCATAAAATGATTGATATGATGCAGTTGATCGGACAAACTTTAACTATCATAAACCTACAAAAAGCATAAGATCAAACTTAGTCGGCACATAATGACTTAGGACAATAGTCATTCAGTGGAAAGTTTCACAACTAAACCGTATAGTAGTTTACCATTTCTAGTTAAACACATCATTTATAATATTGTTGCCCCAAAAGTCTAAAAATTGCATTCATTCTTATAATTTCTCATCTCACGATGTTAGGTCTTTAACTCACTTGATCTAAACCATTGAGTCATTGAGTGGACCAAGCTCTCTGAGTTTGTTCCATGTCACTTGACGAACATTCTATACCATCAAATTTACCACTCAATGCTCAATATCCTAGAGACTTCCAAACTCCTCTAAAGATCCATTCCTCATTTTAGGACATCAAGCCATTAAACATGTACTATTCACATTGCAATAATAATCATTCAATATTTAAAGCCCATGAGTCTCTTAAGATTCTTATAAACACCACTTTCATACAATATTATGTTTAACTATAATTTTTTAATTTATTATTTTATATATAATTGTAAAATCGATGGACGATGAATTCCACTTTATGCAAAAAAAAAAAAAATATTTGTTTGTATAAATAAGAAAAAGAAAAAGACTCCGGACGTCAGCGAGCGCCTCATGCAGCGTGCCCGACAAGTGTCAACGAAATCGACGTTAACGGTCTGGAGCTGAACCACGTCACGGAAGCTGACGTGTTCTCTCTCTATTGGCCGAACCACGTTAACGGTCTGGTTTCCACCTCATTTCAAAGCTCAAATCCACCCCGAGAGTCGTACCGTGATCCCGGTTCACGAATGATATTTCTTGCACGTTGGGACCCGTTGGGTGGGCCCCACCATAGAAGCCGATCTGCTGCACGGGTATCGCCCAACCGGGTCACAATAACATCGTCAATTGTTCGTCTATTTGAACGCCACGTCAACTACGGGTGGCTGTCGCCTGTCGGCTTTTCTTCCTCCAACCTCCGGCTCCAAGTTTTAAACCCTTCCCCCGAATACTCGCCCAGTCGATAGGGTTTCCTCACTGCCCACTGGATATCCACCAAGTCCCCAGGCAGATTTCTACTTCTCGCGGTTCGATTGCTAGGTCATGGAGGGCGCCGCGGTCGGGGGCCGGAGAGGCTGGCGCTGGAGTTGCTGGGCCGTTGGAGCGTTGGTCGCCGTCCTCCTCGCCTCCGCTGCGACCTTCAGGAACTCCGCCAAGATCCCTCTTTTCGGGATCACCAACCAGATCTGTCGGTGCGCGGTAAGCCTCCCTCGATCGCGACGCCCATTTTGATTGGGAAATAATGCAATTTCATTGTTTTGTCGGGTGAACGATTTGGGCCCTTTCAGGAGTCGAGGAAATATACTGGCATCGTGGAGGATTGTTGTTGCGAGTACGAAACTGTGGATAATCTCAATAAGGAAGTCTTGCATCCGATCCTACAGGATCTCGTCGCGACGCCGTTCTTTCGGTATTTTAAGGTAATTGATAAAGTCGTCTGCTCGATTTAGGGGCGCATGTTTAACACTGCTTGCATGCATATGCAAGGGAAACCTACGTCCTTGTTTATGTGATCATCATTATGCATATGGAATTATGTTGCCATTGTATGTTGAAATTAGTGATGGATGAAAGAGGAAAATTTTGGTTTTCAGTTCAGTATAGAGGAAATTTTCTTGTGTAATTGTCTCCATTTTTAATGTTCAGGAATGCACCCCACTGCTATAAGATCAGGGTTAGTAGAAGTTACAAAAAGAGAACTACTTTGAGAGAATCTCTTTTGTTTTTTCTCTGCTGCCTCATTTTCTACCTTGTCACAAGTCTCATAATATCTTATTGAGTTAATGCGTGTTCTGACTTCATTTTGAAACCAATTTCAGTGATATAAATTTTATTTTCCATGGGAAACAGAGTGAGTACTGATAAACTGAAATGAATATCTTGGTTAGAATCATCCATAATGATTCTTACAAAGTTAAGTTTTCCAAACATCACTCTGTGGTCTCTTTGGTGATGAATTGGCCCATGATTTACCTTTCTTAAATATGTTATCTATCAAAACGTCTTTCTTAGACAATATTTGTCAAGAAGGCACTAGAAAAAAAAACATATGTTAAATTAACATTTCATGCAAACTTGGTTTTACTCTAATTCAGCTCCCATATAACCTAGCGTCTTATGTAACTCTGGTTTCCTTTCTTGGTCATGTACCCATGCGCTTATATTCATTTGAGAGGAAGAGAGGTCCTGAAGTCAACTTTGCAGATAACATTTTTTTTACCACTTGTAGTTTTATTTATACTTATGCCAAAATATATCAACAAAGTCAACATATTCTTTATGTTCCTCAGCATCATAATATCGTTGCATCTGTATTTTGATTCCTTGTCTGGCCTGCAACAAGGTTTTTCAGTTATTTTAGAAGTCTGCATTTTTGGCTATTTTTAGTAGTTTCTGTTTGCCTAGGAAGGATACTTGACCATTCATCTTTCTCAGCTTCCATCTTATGATGTATCTTTTTACCGGGCTATTTGAGATCCCTATTGGCTTGCAAGATAATTGTTGATGATAGATGATTATTGCTATTAAAGTGATATTTACTGGCAATATTCTAGTGTCTTAACATCACAAGGAAACAAATCCAGTGAAACATCCCACAAGCTTGTTCCATCCAAAAAAAAGCCAAGAAATGTGGATGATAAGTTAATCAATTAAGTGTCTATGAACCATCAGTTAATATTTTCTCCAAATTTGTTTTTTTTACAGGAGTGAGGCATTGTATAGGGACCAAAGTGTGCATTCCAGGTTTATAGAATCCTTTTGTTTTCTGATCTATTGTTTTCTTGTGGTATTGGAAGGTCAAGCTATGGTGTGATTGCCCATTCTGGCCTGATGATGGAATGTGTCGTCTTCGGGATTGTAGTGTGTGTGAGTGTCCTGAAAGCGAGTTTCCTGAGCCTTTCAAGAAACCTTATCAGCTTTCTTCTGATAATCTAATGTGTCAAGAAGGAAAACCACAGGCTGCTGTTGATCGCACAATTGATAATAAAATTTTCAGAGGGTGGATTGAAGTTGACAATCCATGGACCAGTGATGATGAGACTGATAATGGTAGCTCACCTAATATGGTTGATGCTTTGTCTGGTTCTATAATGTTAGTTCAGTTAATGTGGCTAATGCATCTATTCCCCACTTTATTGATATATGATTCTCTTGTGCAGCTGAGATGACATATGTGAACCTTCAACTAAACCCTGAGCGCTATACAGGCTACACTGGTCCTTCAGCTAGGAGGATATGGGAAGCAATTTATACAGAAAATTGCCCAAAATGTTAGTCCAATGCTGTTTATGGGTCTCATTATTCAAAATTCATTTAGTTGCATTTTAGCGATCGCTAATATCTTCTTACAATTGATTTGTTGCTTTTGTACCTCATTAATACCATTTCATGGTGATTTTGACCATCTTTTGCCAACTTACCTAACTCATTTTGCTTATTATTTTCAAGCAGTTTCACTTGTGCCAACATTCTCTGTTGACACTTTTTCATGGCCATCTTATTGAGTTTCTAAGTTAATGAAGTTACAATCATGCTATATTAGTGTATGATTTGGCAGTAGATATGTCTGGGTACTAGGGTGACTAGAATAGGTGAGTTACCATATTCTTATGGTCCTTTGCTTGTGTTTCAGATCCTTCAGGAGAGTTTTGTCAGGAGAAAAGAGTCTTGTACAAACTGATATCAGGATTGCATTCCTCCATCTCAGTTCACATAGCTTCTGACTATCTTCTCGATGAAACTTATAACTTGGTTATTTCTCTCTTTTGCTGTGCTTTTCATTGAGTTTATAGTGCTTTATTAACAACTTCTTGATAGTTCTGCTGACATTCTTGTTTTTTCTTCATGATTGTAGTGGGGTGAAAATCTTAAGCTGTTATATGATCGGATATTGAGTCATCCGGAATATGTTAAAAACTTGTACTTTGCCTTTCTTTTTGTTCTCCGTGCAGTGACAAAGGTATTTTGCCTTCTTGTCACATTCCTTCTCCTTTTTACAGTAGAGACATGGTTAGCCGCTGAGATGCTTTTGTATTATGTTTCTCACTGGAAGTAGGATGTGGATTTTGGTCACAATTGCAGAAGGAAAGACACAACATGAGCTTACCTCTAACAAAGCTTTTACAATACTAGTTGTCTTTATTAATTCTATATGATCATAACAAGGAAAGTGGCTTGAGATTTGCATATTTTGAAAGATTTTGATCATGATACATGGAGCAATTTTACAAGGCTGAATTAAATAGAATTCCATAGTTATTTATGAAGGAGAAACAGAAAATATCTCAAAGTGCTCCAAGGATATATATATTCTTGGTCTTGTCCATTTTAGAACAAAACTGTTATCCTCATACAATTTATTTGAAAAAAAAAGGAATCTCCTCTCTATGTGACTCTGGTGATGAAATCAATCTATGCTTCCTCTTTTGCTAAAATGTATATTGAGCATCGATTGATTTATCTTAAATTAAATGTTCAATCAACTTAGACATTTTTTCTACATTCTCATTTCTATTTATCTATTAATCTGACAGCATAGTTTCATGTGTTCAGGCTGCAGATTTCTTGGGACAAGCTGAATATAGCACAGGAAACCTGGAAGAAGATCTTAAAACACAATCATTAGTGAGGCAACTGGTGTACAATCACCAAGTACAGACTGCTTGCCCAATACCATTTGATGAGGCTAAGCTTTGGCAAGGTGAAAGTGGTCCCGAACTAAAACAACAAATTCAGATGCAATTTAGAAATATCAGGTTATATGAAACTTGATCCTGTTTTATTAAAAGATTGTGAGACTATCTACCTGACTGAATCTGTTTCTTCATGCAGTGCATTAATGGATTGTGTTGGATGTGAGAAATGCCGCCTATGGGGAAAACTTCAGGTTCTCGGTCTGGCTACAGCTTTGAAGATTCTCTTCTCAGTTGATGACCAAAACCTCATCAATCAACAGGTATGTCTTTTCTTAAGCAAAGTTCACATGAGAACTAGTCCTCAATCATCAATTTTCACCCAGAGGAGAATAAGATCTGACAAATAAATTAAGCGTTATAGACCTCCCATGTTACCTAGTTCATATCATTCGTAGCATAATTATTTTAGGTTTTGATCTTTTAATCTCCAATTGCCTCCATTCTCCATGAGTAAAAGTCAGACCAGTTGAATGACATTTTGATATTTTGTTCTGTTAAGATTTTTTTTCTTCCTCTTTTGAATTTGAAATGTGTTTTATTAGCTTTATGAAATTATTCTGACTGCGTAAGCCACATGAATGGCTCTTTGTTGGTCATTCAGTTGCAGCTTCAAAGAAATGAAGTTATCGCTCTGATGAACCTCCTCAATAGGCTCTCAGAATCCATTAAATATGTCAATGAGCAAGGCCCCCTTGCCGAGAGAATCATGAAGAAAAAGACTTACTCCACTACCACCAAAAGCAGTCTGTAAACCACAGCGCTAATGCACCTTCAAGTAAGACTTTCGTCCCCTACTAATCATCTCTACACGCCAGGACTCGACAAGAACTGACAGTGTCTCGATCATATTTGTCTGAACTTTGACAATGTTGACAGGAATATCAATTTGGATCATGTTCTGGTAGTGATTTTTTTAGCACACTATCAAAGGAGTCGGAACTAGTCCGGGGGAGATCAATGCTTCTACCATGGCGATGAACAACGACTAATGAGATCCTGTACAGAGTGAGCACTGGCATTCATTCATTGTTCCGTCGATAACATATTATTCTACTCGAACTGATCAGTAGCTGAGATGGTACCAGTTTTCATTTAGATAGTGTACAACTTCAATACTAGGTACTAAATCTTCACTCTTGAGCTATTCTAGTCAGAAAGAGAGATTGTGCTGAAGGGTCCCATTAGTTGTGCATTTTTAGCATGACACTCTTTGCAGGCGAGGCAACATTAAAGATGCATTGTGTAGACAGGGAAGAGATAAAAAGAGGGGTAAAGTAGATGAGGAAGAAAAGACTAATTTATGGCTTGCAGTGTGATTGGGATTTATTAAAAGAGAGGGATGGCAAATCCACCCCATCACCCACCCATCTGGCCAGGGCAAGCAACTGCAGTAGTGACCCCTCCCCTCTGCTGCTTGCTTACTGGCAAATGCACAATTGGGGAACTGACAGCATCTCTTTTCTTTCCTTTTCTTACCTCCAACTTTTTCTTTCACTCATCTGTTTAGCTCATTGATGTGCCAGTAAGACTCAGAGGCAGCATGATTCTCACCACTTCTCTCCCACCTCCCCTTTCAAATGTTGTAGTCCTAAAATATTCTCCAAGATTGATTACCATAAGAAATTTTAGCATTCTTCTCCTTCTCTGATGAATAAGTCCGTTTGAAAATTATCTGTCCCACACCTACCCTCGAGTATGATTCAAGAGGAATGAATCCATCGTAATCAACTGCAGTTTCTCGATTTACCTCTTCACAGATGGTCGTGGGGTCGATCGTGTGGGGCCGCTAAGGTGGTGGATTTCATCTTTTTATAGAAAAAGAGAAATTATACCAGTTCTCGAGACATAGCTAAGTTGGTTACGATGGAACAGACTTGCAGAAAAGGGAGAAATCATACAAGATTTGATTGATAAAAATCTCATAGTGAAGTTTGAATATTTGAATTATCAAAAAAAGTAATATTTTTTTAAAAAATATTTTTTAAATAAATTATTTTGAAATAACTTTTAAATTTTTTTGTATAATTCAGATGTTAGAACTTTATCGGACTAATTTTGAAAATAGACAGTGCTCCTCTTGATTCATTTATCTGACAAATATGAAGCATAGATTATATAGATATGTACACTTAGAGGTTGATCTCTATAAAATTCGTCTCAATTCAAACATTGATGTTATTATTTATTTCTTTAAATACTTTACCACTATACTAGATGGTGCTAAAATGTTTAGAAATTTTTAAACTTTAATAATGTTTTGATAATTTTAAAACTATAAGAGGTATTTTTAGAAATGAGTAAACTTTAGGGGTGTTAGTAGCCTTAGTCTCTCTTTGTTGTTTTTAAAACTCTTTAAGCTTTAAAATTATTAAATACTTCACTTTTCACCCTTCATTCCTCAAAGATTTATTTATAGTTGAAAATATTCTCTCACTTCTCGCACGTGCGAGGTAGATCAAATCGTGCAAGTTGAACTAAACTTCCACCTTAATATCAAGTTTCAGTTGACTGGCCTTGAGCTTAATTAATTTTGAAAGGTTAATTTTTTTTTATTCATCTATTAGATAAATTTAAAAGTATGAATGACTCTAAATTTTTTATTTTATTAAAAAAATATTTTATCATGTATTATAATTGAGATTCGAATCACATACTTATTAGTCAACATCTAATATAATGATTATACATTTTAATTTTAAATATGCAATCTGATTTGTAAATTATCTCCCATTTTAAAAATCACATATACTAAGTGAGCACAAATTGATTTAGAAATAGTTTATTGCCAATTTTTTTATCAAAAAATATTCTTTTAAAATCAAGAATATATTAATAATCTTCTTAGGTTCCTTAGAAGTTTATCATAGTCAATATATTAAATTTTACAATATATTAATATTCGTCTTAGGCTCTTTTAAAATCTCATCATAATAAACTAACAATATTATGTTGTACTTAGAAACATTTTATTTAAAAGGGGCTAAATTCCGAAATTAATTTCAATTTAATGTTATTAATATGATTATAAAATTTTGTCTGCCCTACTTAAATTGTAAGCATCCCTTCCGAGCACGTGCCACGCGCATGATCGAAGGCATCTGTTTCCCCTCACCTTCGTGGCTCCTCTAGAACTACTCACACCCTTCCAATCCACGTGAGCGCTTTCTCGGCGCCACTCGTCCTCAGAGGAGGAACGCTGCTCCGACAGGCCACCTGCGGTGACCGGAACCCTTGACAGCAACTACACGACGAGGAGAGAGAAAGAAAGGTCCAAGCAAAACCCAGAGCCCGAGAAGCCCAGCGACCTGCGCTCTCCTTGTCTCCTTCTCCTTCCTATATATACGCCCTGAGAGAGAAGGAAGAGGAGGCCGCCTTGCTGCTGTGCCTTCTCGCGTGTCGACGAGCACTAGTGGGAGGGTGCTTTTGCTGTCGTCGTCGCCGGCCATCGAGCGAGCGAGATATGCAGCAGCATCTCATGCAGATGCAGCCGATGATGGCTGCATATGCGTCCCCCAACCAAGTCACGACAGATATCATCCAGCAGGTGCGGCTCCTCCGCCTCTCCTCCATTCTTTATGTGCGGAAAACCCTCGATTGTGTTCTCATTGTCTTCGATGGCTAATGCGAGCTTTTCCCGGTTCCTTTCTCCGGCTATGTCGCTGTTGTTGTGCGGAAAATCCTCGATCGTGGTCTCATTGTCGTTAATGACGAATATTGGCTTCTTTCTACTCGTTATCTGAGGGTTCTTTCCATCTTGTTCTAAAAAGATCTTGTTTTTTAAGGGCTTGGATGTTTAAGGGTTTGGTATGTTAATGCTTGGATGATAGAATAGAGGTGTTGGCTCTTGTTCTCTTCTTGATCAGGATCCCGTCTTCATTGTCGATTCTTTTCCATCTTGTCTATAAAAAGTCAAGTTTTTTTAGGGCTAATAGAGACATGGATGTTTAGTGCGGCCTTGTATTGTGATCTTATTCAAAAACAGTCTTTTTCTTGGGCGACAAGTTTGTTGCGCTGATGCTTCGATTTGATAAAAATGATATTAGCTCTTTGCTCCTCGATGGGAATGTCTTCTCCAGCTAAAATTTCAAGATCAAGTTATTTTTCTTCTCGACAGCAAAAAAATCGAGGTTTTTGACGACTTTGAGGGGAATAAGTATAACTAGCCCTGTTTTGCTTTGTGATCCTGCCCAAAAAATATATTTTTTTATTTTTTTTTAAACTTACTTTGGTTCTTAACCTCTTTCTTTGGCTCTTCTTTACTGCTCCATCCGCTGCATTTTCAAATGAATGACAGAAAAAATCGAGGTTCACTTTGACTGTGTATTTAGTGCTATTTGCTTGTGATTATATTCAAAAAAGAGTTTTTTTTCGACTTTGTTAGGTCCTTAGTATTTTGATTCTTCGTCCTTGCTCGACCAGGAATATTTGTTATGGGTTAATTTTGATCGCATTCTTGTTTTTTTTTATTTTGTTAGCTTGCAGGCTCCCTTCATTTGAGATTTTTCTGCTTGCTTGTTCTTCCTGAGTATTCAATGTTGTTAGATCCTTGACTGGAGGATTCTATTTTTGGTCTGTAGCAGTGGCTTCTTTGATAGAAAAAAGTAGTCAAACATAAAAGTATAACATACTTGTAAATAAGGTTATGCTGATTGTTTAGGCAAATGGAGGAGTTCCTTCTTTATTCATATGGGAAAATTCTGCTTTTGCCAATGCTTTTCATTTTTTAAATGCACATTTTACTGGTTTTAAAAATCCCCGCTTGTGCCACACAAAGAGCTGCTTAGGTAGATTTTGAAGGCGACTTCATACGACCACATGATAGATCTAGCCTACATATGCTTAAAACAATCTTATGTAGTTCATTTAAACTAATTTAAATTAAATTGATGTAAAAATTCGAAGCTACTCAATTTAGTAGCTTGTAACATGCATCTGAACTTCCCTCACAAATATGCAGTGAAACCTTGACATTTTTTTTATCTGATACTCAATTCAAGAATGTTTGGTGGTTATGGTTCACCACATAACATACATCTTTTACTTATTTTTCTTACTTTCGATTTAGATAATTTTTTTTAATGTGCAAGTTTCTCTTGTGGGATCTTCAGATTGTATATAATCCTTGCATGATCTATATAGAATATTCTATTTCTTCATTTTTATCTTATGGTATCATAGTTTTGTCGATAAGGTCAAGCAGAGATAGCAAGTAACAAGTGAAAGTGTGTTGCTTTATGCATCATTGGAATTTTAAAGGCAATACCGATATACTATAACCACATTTCCAAAAGAAGGTAACTAAATAAAAAATTGTAATTTACTGGTGCTTGTTTATGTTGCTTTAATAAGCTTGACTCTTCAAAAATTAGGGCTTGAACTTTCTTAATTTTGGTGTGCAACAAAAATCACTGCTTCTTCATTTTCGTATATATCACACAACAAAATACTTAGTACATTTGCATGTAATCTAGTAACATACAACAGTATTTGATTTTAGGAATCCTACATGTTCAGCTGGGCGTCTTGCCTTCTGCCCACCTCAACAAATATTTACATAATCCAGTTAATGCAATCTGAAGAATTTTAATTGTTTAAGATTCATAAATTCATTTATTTCAAATACTTTGTAATCATTTAGTTAATTCGTCAAAACAAACCATTTTTTTGTTTATTTTCTGAAAAAACTTTGCTAATTGTCTATTTATACTGTAGTACTTGGATGAGAATAAGCAGTTGATTCTAGCGATTCTGGACAACCAAAGTGCTGGGAAAGCTGATGAATGTGCTGAGTAAGTCTGAAATGTCATGAATTTGATGCAAATTCTATGTTTGTATGATTAATCATGTCATTTAAGTTTATTCTTAATCACTTGGTACAGAACAAGTAGAATGCACAAAGAAACACAAATTTATTAACTCGGGACACATCGTAAATGGTTATTATTATGGCAGTATCTTGTACTTGATCACTTTTCTATTCATGATCATTTGGCTTCATTCGTGAATTTATGGCTTACTGTAATTACAATTATAAAAAACAGTTTGTAAATTTGTCAGTATCACAATAGCTACCATCATCAGCCTTATTTGTCCGGTTGAAACATGAGAAAACTATGTGAGCTAACAATATATAAATGTAAATTTGTAATTTCTTGTTTGCATTTGCCTTACATACAAGAATCTGGTTCTTCCCTTAGCCTTTCTTATTACTATCTTATTTGCATAGCAATTGTTTGCCTTGTAACCAAAGGTCAGCATTTGCCGTATGATTTTTTTAGTTGTAACTTATAACAATTGCATGGATGTGCATCTAAGATTCTGATTACAGATGCAATGATTCATGAACCTTGAAAATTGTTATTGTAGTCACGATGCTATTCTTTTAGTCAGGAACCAACCTTGTGTATTTATGTTACTCTTGATCCTATTACAGGAACCAAGCTAAACTTCAAAGGAATTTGATGTACCTTGCAGCAATTGCAGATAGTCAGCAACAAGCACCGACGATTGCTCAGGCAAGTGCCATTGTCAATATTTTGTTCCTGGATTTGAGCTTGTTTGATTGAACTTTGGAGAGTCTTGTTGGCAGTTTCCCCCCAATACTGTCATGCAATCGGGCCCTCGTTACATGCAACACCCACAAGCTCAGCCGATGACTCCTCAGTCTCTCATGGCAGCTCGATCCTCCATGCTATACGGTCAGTCACCAATCTCCACTCTGCAGCAGCAGCAACAACAACAAGCTGCACTGCATAGCCAGCTCGGCGTGAGCTCCGGCGGCAGCAACAGTGGATTCAACATGCTTCACGGAGAGTCTGGCATTGGATCTAACACACTGGCTGGCGGTGTGTTTTCTGATTTCGGCCGTGGCAGTTCAATGAAGCAAGACACCGGCAATGCATTATCCAACGAAGGACGCGGAAGCAACAACTCAGGAAGACAAAGTGGAGACGGTACACAAACTGTTTACATGAAGGGATCAGAAGAGGAAGGGAACTAGGGAGTTACTGGTGATATGGAATGCTTTTCTGCCAACTTTTTTTTTTCTTTAACAAATGTGGACTTTTTTGAATGCCATCTCTCGATATATTTGGGTTCTTGTGGTGGTGGTGGTGGTGATGGCATTGGGATGTGATGTTAATGAGGTGAATCCTCATCAGTGTGTTCAGTTTGTTCCATGATCAGATCAGATCAGATGTATTATTATCAGAATGCTGAAGAACTAATGTTAAGCTCTGAAGACCTTATGATCAGATAACTTGTGATCTCGTCCCAAATCAGATTGCCTATTGATCATTGAGATTTCTCTTCATGGTGGATTTTGGTAGCTTGGATTCCAGAGTTTCATTTCATCTCTGTAAAATGTCAGCTTAATTGCTTGCATTAAACATCTTTTCAACTGTAGATGCTAGGTTTTGCCTTTATTTTTGCTGTCTTGCCAAGGTCACTTGTGAGTCAATAATGTTGTCCACTATTAGTTCATCCTTCGTTGCCAATATCACACTTAAAACGCTCATAATTATATGTAAAATGCTTTTCCTTTCCTTCTTTGAGTCTTAAATCAATTTATCATGTACATAATTGAAGTTTCTTAAGTTATAACATAACCAATTCATTCAGATGATTGATTGAAAAAAAAATTGATGAGTTTTAATTTTAAAAAATTTCATTCTGTACTTTTTACTGTAACTAAAATAGTCAATAAAATTTTATAAGTAAAATGAGCATTTGAAAAATATCCATTCATTTTCTTCGAGTAAATTACTACATCAATTGTTGATTTTACTTCTCTTGGTAATGAACACTTCAAGAATGTCAACTCGGAAAATAAGTCATTCTCATTAATATCAGAACAATCCCTATGAGTCTGAGAATTTTTAAGATGCTTGTAAGACCTCAACAAGGCTTCATCATATGCACGTTGTAACCTCTCCCGATTGAATAAAAAATTAAATGTTTCTTCATATGTTTGAAATTGTTCAAATCAAATTTTAAGAATGAACTTGATTGATTGATTATAAAGAGAGTTTCGAAAAGATTTTGCAGCTAACTATATCACTTTCATCAAATTGCTTTTTTCTTTAACCAATACGTTTCTCTCGAAATCCAGCTTCAATGTCCATCTCACATTCCATTTATCTAACTTCAATCATGACCTTATCATAACCATCTTCTCTAAATTCTTCTAGAAATGAAATAATTTCTTATAAAAGTTTGATAGCAATATCAATATTCATATCTTTAAATTAAAGAAATTTACTTAAAGTGTTGATAGCATACGACAACTTGTATCAAATTATAATACCAATCAATAATTCAAAATTCTCAAGTTCATATAATATTAAGAACTCAGCTTCACTCTTTGTTTTGGGATTTTCATTATCATTTGCCAAGTCATACAAAGCAGCTCTTATTTGTGTAGTTTGCTGCTTTATAGGTTTAACACTCTTAACATGACTTGCACACTCCCCGAATCCCAACAAGTCAGTTTGACACTTAAGTTAGGGTTTTGCAAGAGGAAGAAATTAAAGGCTTGGGAAAATTAAGATTGTGTGTGTGTGGTAGATGTCCATGGGTACGAGCAAGCTTTTATAAAGTTATCAATAATATGTCCGTTCTTTGAAACAAACATTCGTTTATTTTCGAGATACATGCTCTCGTTGTCCATATCTTCCTGGATATTTTTCTTGCTTTCTAGGAGAAACAACCTTAGGGTTTCATAGTCTTATCGGTGAATCGACCTTATGGGCTCAACCAGGAAGTGGGCGACGAGAGATTCGAGGCTAAGATGAGGTCAGCACCCGAGATCATGTAGAGGTCAAGGTTAGGGGCCGAGGCTGAGATGAGGTAGGTGCATGAGATCGAGTAGAGGTCGAAATCGGGGTCCAAGACTAAGATGAGAATTTTCTCTTCGACAGAGCCGTGGTTATCATTAGTTCTTTCGATGTTAACCATCACAGCATCTTTACTCAGATTTTTCACAGATGGTGCTAATTTATTCTGACCAAATAACGTGGATGATCAAGCTATCGACCAATGAATGAGTTGACATGCATGCTCCCCGGAGATAACCGCTAGAATGGGTGAATGATCTTGAAAAGAACTCCCAAAGAGGGTTAAAATGGTATCGGGATGAATTCTAACAAGTCATTTTGACACTCAAGTTAGAATTTTGTGAGAAAAAGAAGATTAAGGGCTTGAGAAAATTAAGATTTTGTGTGTACGTACTTATACCCATGAGTATGAGCAATCTTTTATAGAGTTATCAATGTGTGTATTCTTGCTGCAAGAATACACAAGCATCCATTTATGGCCTATTCCGACATACATGCTCCTATTATCCATGTTTTCTGAGATATTTTCCTTGCTTTTCAGGAGAAATAGTCTTAGGGTTTCATAATTTTGTAGGTGAATTGGTCTTATGGGCTCAAACTAGAAGTTGACGGAAAGAGACCCGAGGCTGAGATGAGGTCGTCCCCCGAAACTGAATAGAGGTTGAGGTCAGAGCTCAAGGCTGAAATGAGGTAGGCGCATGAGATCGAATAGAGACCAAGGTTGGGACCTACGAGGCTTGAGACGGAGATTGGGACTTGAGAATGAGATGAGGTAGGTGCATAAGATCAAGCAGAGATTGAGGTTGGGATCCGAGACTTGAAGCGGAGGTCAGGACGCGCGAACCCGAGGTTGAGGTTGCCAACTTGCTATTCTTTAAGAATTGTCTAATCCTCCTTGATTTTAACTAGTAGCTCATGGGCAACATAGTGGTTGCAAGCTTTCATCGTATCAAATATCAATATGCATATCTTTAAATTGAAGAAATTTGCTCACAGTGTTGATAGCATGCAACAACTTGTATCAAATT
>JBBMKF010247804.1:0-16667 GCA_037834155.1 Curcuma caesia
CTTTGCTTTAGGTTTCTGTCGATTTCACATTTGCCTTTTTTATGTTGCGAAGATTGTCGATTTAACTATTTGATCTTTTACATGGGAAATTTAGCTGCTGATTTTGCTCGGCGGAACGTGATTAGGGTGCGATTGTTCTTAAAACATAAGGAGTTGTTTTCTGGATGAAAATTGTTTTTTGGTTATTGGAAATTTATTTTACTAACCTCGTAAATTCTAAAATACGAATGAACTCTGGATAAAAGAAAATAAAATGATAAGAGATCGAGAAAATCTATAATAAAAATAAATATAAAAAAGAGATGATAAAATTTGATTGCAGTAGAAAAGTCATTTGTCTCATCTCATTTGTATCATCTGTGAATCTGAAAATCTATATGACCTATTTTGTTATCAGTTCATTGATAATAACGACGTTAATCCATTTTGGATTAACGAATTCTACACATAAACCTCCACATCAAATAACTCAAATTGATTTTCTTAATGGTGCATGTCCAAATGTCACATAACCTATAAACTCAGCAAAGGGATAAAATCCATCACTGGTTCCAATGCTTTTATGCACATGGTTTCGTGATTGTAAAGAGATTTTAACTACTTCACAATCTTGATGGTAAGAACTGTGTTATAATCTGTCTACATTCCTACACTAAGTATGCAGTACTCCTCTTAAGAGGACACTCTTCTATACCAATAACATCCCCATTCATTCAGAATATATGAAGGATCAAAATGACAAATTTTTTATTGAAATTAGACATTTTAGTGTATTAATTAGCTATTATGGTTTCCTTGAATTCACTGTGGTTGCTGTTTTGTGTAGTCTAGAGTCGAACCTTATCGTGGACACTTTAGCAGTATTGTGACTTAATTGATGAACAATTTAATTAGTTTGGCAGTTTCAGGTTTAGCTCTTGAATTTGAGAGAAGACTGTGAGGACCTACCCGAAGTTGTTTTGTCCTTTTATTTGATTGTCTCTAGAAGATAATTGTTCTGGCCAATATATTGTGGATGGTTCAGACATCGATTTAAGAACTACTGACATATACGCTCCTTGAAGATGGTTGCAAAGAAAGATGAAGAAGCCTGAAAAACACTCCAAAAAGAGGGTTAGATGACACCAGGGGTGGATTACTCCAACGTTCAAGTTAAGGTTTTGCGTGAGAAAAGAGTTTAATGACTTGGAAAAATTAGGACTAATGTGTGCATACTTGTGCCCATATATATGAGCAACTTTTTATAGAGTTGATCTCCAAAATATTAACATTTGTTTAAGAAAAATTTTAAAATATCCGTTCCAATTTTTTAGAAGGATTCTATCAGTTTTTTATTTTATTTGGGGATATTTTCCTATTTTCTCGGACGAGACCGTCTTGGGCTCTCCTAATTATATGAGTTGACCATCTTTTGGTATTAAAGCAGTGTTAAGGTTGAGATTCGGTATGTGATGTCTAGGTCCAAACAGAAGTCAGCATGAGATGTGGGAGACATGCTAAGACCGGAGTATGAGGTCGGCACGAGATGCACGAGGTATGCCGAGACCGGAGCATGAGGTATGCACGAGATATGGGAGGTATGCCGAGATCGGAGCATGAGATCGGCATGAGATGCGAAAGGTATACCGAGACTAAAGCATGAGGTTGAACTTGGATCTTAGAAGAAGCTTAAAAAGTCAGGAAATTAATTTGTATTTTAACATAAAAAGAGTATACTTATCCTACTCTTCTAGACTTCTCTAAACCTCCCCTTCCTTATTTTGAAGATAAGGAACCACCTTGGGTTATCACATAATGAACACGCGTCTACTAAAAAGACTCCATCAGATCAACAATAAAATAGGGATTATAATAAACACTACACTGCATTGCTAGTTGCAGACAAAGGATTTGTTGTTTGTAATGGTTGTCTAAAGATGTGACCCACATGGGCGGTGCTTACTCCAAACCTACCTTTATCGTTGCATATGACTTCTATATTTCCTTCTCGAGTAATGATAGATAGCATGAAAGGTAGCATGAAAAACTAGCATGAAAGACACAAGGGGCTGAGTCTCACTTGCATACAGGAGAGTCTCACTTCCATGTTTGTGTCTTTCATGCTAGTTTTTTATGTTATCTATCATTACTCTTTCTTCTCGAGGGCAGGGTATAGGCAATGGCCTGCCCACCTATTACATATATCGCGTGTGTGTGTATATATATATGGGCCTTGAGAAGCTTCCGTTCGGTGAAGATGAGTTTTGAACACAATACCTTACTAACAACTTCCAAGTTCTTCTTCACCAACTCGGTAGCTAGAGCCTTCTTCACTTTTATATTTCAGATAGCGAGTTCAATCCAGTTGTTTTTGTATCAGACTCGATGGTCTTTAATTTATGCATATGTTTATGTGAAAGTGTTTATTTTGCTGATCAATTAATCACGTATGTATCCAGGAATCGTTGAAGAGCTAGCTGCCTCTAATCTCCTCTGTTTGCGAGCGGCGGTATAAAATGACTTCCAATGGCGGGTTGGGAAACGGCCATGGCAAGCAGGAGCAGCCCCTTTTCTCCTTCGGCGTCATAACCGATATCCAGTACGCCGATATTCCCAACGGCCACTCATTCCATGGCGTCCCACGACACTATCGCCATAGCATTCAGGTTTTGCAAAGAGCAGTGCACCAATGGAATGTTCAGAAGAAGGTCCAGTTCTCGATGAATTTCGGGGATATCGTCGATGGGTATTGTCCCAAGGCTGAGTCACTCAGTGCTGTGAATAAAATCGTCCAGGAGTTCGAGAGGTTCGACGGACCGACCTACCATATGATCGGCAACCACTGCCTCTACAATCTCCCTCGCGATCAATTGATTTCATTGCTGAAGTTGCCCTCTGAATCTGACCATCTGTACTACGACTTCTCCCCCAGTCCAGAGTACAGATTTGTCGTTCTGGATCCGTACGACATCAGCGCGATTGGCTGGCCGCATGATCATCCAAACACACTGGCCGCCATTCGAATCCTCAAGGCAAAGAATCCCAACGTCGATAAGAACAATCCGGCCGGCATGGAAGGTCTTGAAAAGAGATTTGTGATGTTCAATGGAGCCGTCGGCAAGGATCAGATGCGTTGGCTCGATGATGTGCTTCGAGAATCCACAAAGAAGAAGCAGAAGGTCATCGTGTGTTGTCATCTCCCTTTTTATCCGGAAGCAGCATCGGCATTGGCGCTCCCGTGGAACTATGAAGATGTGCTGACTTTGCTCCATCGGTATGGATGTGTGAAGGCTTGCCTTTCCGGTCACGACCACAAGGGTGGCTACGCCGTCGACTCTCATGGAATCCATCACCGTGTTCTTGAGGCGGCCCTCGAGTGCCCTCTCGGATCAAATGCTTTTGGATATATCAACGTCTACGACGATAGACTTTCTCTTGTAGGAACTGACAGATTGAAGAGTACAGAGATGGCCTTCAGCTAACTCTACAAAAAAAAAATCCAAAACAAATTTTCCTAGTTGAGTGTTATTGGTTTTTTTTAAAAGAAATATGCATTAGTTAAATTGTGCATTGGTTTGGTTATTTATGAGGTCGATAGCTATCAAATTAATGAAGAAATGAAGAAAAAAAACAGGAAGCAAAATTTTATGAAAACTATCAAAGGTTCATATTCACTTTTTTTTTTTTTAAAAACCATCTTAAACTCCGAACACCATGATTTCTACTCCAATTTCACCCATCTCTCTTTGGGCTTCCTGAAAAAATGGGCCCGTCTGGATATTTAATAAAAAGAAGGTCAAACGGAGTGTAATTTGCAAACAAGTATGATAAATAATGTAAAATGTTTTAAAGTATTTACTTCCTAATTTATTTTGTCGGACTATGTTTTGTCTTCTTCATCGTCATTATCGTCATTTTTGTTCCATAGTAAAATCGGCGGATCGAATTGAAGGCGGTGGATTTGGAGAACGGCCGGCGGCAGGGTTTCAGATCTGCCTTTTGTTGATCGGTCCCAGGTCATCTTTTCGACCGCCCTTTTCCCGGCGTTCCATTTTGCCTCGTACTTTTTGGATTTCAGAAATGGAGTTTATTTCTTTATTCTTCTGTTTTCCGACAGCGTGGTTGTAAATTTATAGATATTTTCATGGAGTACGTCGTTGAGTGGATAAACACGATTGTGATGTTTTTTTCTCTCTCGAATATGTGTTTGTCTGTCTTTTTTTAAAATGGATTTTATGTGATTCTGCGTTGAGTGAAAGATGAACAGTGGTTCGATGACCGTTAAGTTTTAAAGATCGTTCTGCGGCAGTTGTTCTTCCAAACACTTCCTTGCTGTAATAGTGACAAATGCAACATTAACTGGATGTCTTTCACGATAAGTTTCCATGATATTATTAAGAGATAGAAATTCTAGGCCTCTCGGAAGATCTCACATCCGGAGCTAATCTATGGCTCCATTTCCACACAAATAACTCTTTCAAACTAATGTACCCCAATTATGCATTTATCTGTTTAGACAACTTTCTTGGTCTTTCTGCCAAAAAAGTATAAAAAGAATTGAAGCATATAAATAAGGTACTATACCTGTTGGATGTCCTAGGTTTGTGAATGTCAGAAGAAAACATATAAGTGGTTTACGTAAATGTCTGACTTTTAGGTGTAAAAATTGTTGAACTATGTTTCTGTGGTTTTGCACTTAGGAAATTTATAAAACTGTCATTTAAAAAAAAAATCTTGGTCCTTGTATTGTGCAACAAATGCAGATTCTCATAGTAGATGAACAGTGTAGAGAAGAAACCAAATACTAAATTTCACCTGTTTGTGGCCTTGGGACTTAAATAACAGAAAATAAGTGTTGTTTGCCACAAAAGTGATATAATGTCTCTATGGCATGAACACCACAATAAAGTTAAAAAGCAACTTGTTAAAGTATCATAAAAGATGAAGACGGTGTAGATTCAAGGTATTTGCAACAGGAGTCCTTGACTAGTTACTGATATGTATTTGCAGCATTTTTGTGCCTATTTCATGTTTATTTTATGGAATTGTAGTGTCCTATGCAGCTTTCTCTATCGTTCTATTAATTCCTGCCCGATTTGTGGCCTTGACTAGTTGTCACATGTATGAGGTTCGTGGTTCTCCCTTAAGTGGAAGTGATTGCAGTTCTATGGCAATATCTTAAGATAAATGGGCAATTTCTGAGAAACCTTGAGACGGACTCATTATAGTGACAGCCCATCTTTGATAATGGGTTGGGACATTTTCATCTTTAATAATGAGTTGGGACACTTTTGGTTACCAAATGATATTCAAATGAAACCTATGCATTGGCTAGCGACATTTTCATCTTTGATAATGAGTTGGGACATTTTTGGATACCAAATGATATTCAGATGAAACCTATGCATTGGCTAGCCTTAGAATATAATGTTAAAGAATCATTTGTCATCTACTTCAAAATGCTCGCTTTGACATGTGAATTCCATCAATTTACCTCAAAAGGCTGTCTGCCTAAAGACCTCAAGCATGCCAATTATGGAGGTAGATGCTTTATATAGTATTCTCAAGGTCCAGTTGATGAAGATACTTCAGAATTAACTTAACAATCTGAAGTAAATATACTGCATTAATCAGCTTGTCATTGCCTAACCATTTCATGAACATCAAAGCATAGGGTTGGAAGCACTTGTTTTTTATTAACAAAATTCTCAAATTATTCATTACACTTCTACTTGTGGCCAACATGAATGTTTATTGTTTAGTTGGACAAAATGAACTAGTTGAATGGGAATATTAACAAACTATTATGCTTCATTTATTCTTATTGTTTTATCTTTAGTTTTAGGTAAATCTATAATAGCTATGTCAGGTGATTATATAGCATGATTGTTTGTAATCATGGGGTATTCTATTGAATCAAGGTTAACTTTTTGTTCTATTTCTTTATTTCTTTATTGATTTGTTTTTAGTGAGTTGGGAAGATAGGCCATTCTTGATTTTTGTTCTTGTCATTTCTACAAATCAGTTAATATTCTTACCACATTGTGCTACTTAAGTGCTTTGCTGCTGTGAGACTTGGAACAAATTTTATAGTGTATTTCTATTTCAACTAATTGATATAGCTTTCTTTGATGTCTTCCTTTGCAACCTTGGATGCTGATATGTGCAACTCCATAAATTTGGAAACATTATCCCATTGGTTTATTTATACCTTTCCTAAAACCTAGTTTTCTCTCAGGCTGTGGCTCATGGTATGTCAACTGTGATGAGAACACTTTACTAGATGATAACTATGGATCTACCATATAATGTCAAGATGCCTTCTGCTACTAGTATTGTGGTAGCTTTCTGGCATTGAAGTTGAAAGTCGAAAAACATGCCAAAACTTGGAATTGGTGGGCAGGGGTAATTAGTGTTATCATCATTTGCATGAAAGAGTCACAATTATGCCTCACATAATATCCTGCTCAATTACATTTTGATTGGCAGTATTCTTCCAAGAAAATCAAATGAGAATATGAGGCTTGTTATTTCAACAGTCATTGGAGTAATGCTTGGATACTTGATTGGCATTTCCTTTCCAACAGTTAGCATAACAAAGGTACATCAAATTGATTGGCTTGTTACTTTTTCTATTTGATATCCTAATATCAGATGAAATATTTTCCTTACCAAATTTTGCAGCTTCACTGTCCTCGCATTATATCTTACATCGAAGATATGAACTCAGGTGTCACTACCCAAACTTTATTGAACCATGCTTTGACAAAGATGAGAAATAACTCTATGTCAAACTCTACTGATGCTTTAAAGGTGCATTGCTCTTTTGATGGTCTTATTGCTATCTTTTTAATCTATCGAATATTTTTTAGTATTTTATAGTTTTTTGATTTGTTAGTTAATTTTCTATTGCCAAACTAATCTTGCGAGTCTCAGATAAAAACAGAATAGTTAGCTAGCACAATTGTATGGATAATTATCCTTTGTAGATCAACAAATAGAAAGCTACAAATTGCATTTAAGCCTGTAAAATGGATGATGCTGGATTTGGTAACAAAAAATATCACTTAGATATTAAGAGAGCACCAGTTAGAGTTGTGTGACATGGTATTGACAGTTGATACTAGTTCTTTAGGCAGGACATTGGAAAAAACATTGCGTGGGTGGCAATATTACTATCAATTTTGGTATCAGAAATTCAGAAAATTTAAGTATTGTCCGTATCAGATTGGTGGGATCAAAATCTGTGAAAAGACTCAAAAACATATGGTACAAAATCACAATATTTACCAAACATGACAACAAAAGATATAAAAAAAATCTAAAAATGTGATCCATTGTCACCAACAATATCTTCTTGCAACCTCTCTTTAGTGACTGCATGTAGAATGTATTTTGTTTGATTTCTTTCTCACCGTTAGATGTGCTACCATGCTATTTCTAACATTAGTTGGATATTCATGCAAATTTTCACATTTCTCCTGTATCAAGCTAAATGCTCCTTCAATCATGATGCTTCATGCACTACTTTTTTGTATGATTTGCATTCTACCATTTTTCGAATGTGATCTGTTAGCCTACTATGTTCTCATCTAGTGTATTCGACTCATATTTTCCTTTTGAACCAGTATATCTTTTCTAGTATGTCGTTTCATGATTTTTGTTAAATGCTAATTATCAGTTATCAGACACCAATACTTTATTATTTATCTTTGCAGTAAATTGATAATTTTTTCCACGTAAAATGAATCCTAATTCTTTGTTAGTACTGTAGTTGCATCATGCACATATTTGGAACTGAATTGGTTAATATGAAAATTCTTCTTTTTTTTTGTTTGATTTCCTTTGTTGATGAAACAATGAAAAGCTATGCTTATGCCAAGGGATTTGATACTTTTCGTAATATATTGCATTCATTTTCTTCATTGATTCTTGTACAGATTTATGTTCCAACAAACCCCAAAGGTGCTGAGAGACTACCACCTGGGGTAATTGTCCCTGAATCAGATTTTTATTTACACTGATTATGGGGTGACCCAGATGAGGTAGGTAGTTTCTTAACCTATTTTTTTGGTAATAGATCCATGGCACACACCATTTATATACATATGTCAAAGTTTTGACAAGTAAACAAGAGAACCATTAAGGGTATGCCTGAAGAAGCTCTGAGTTCTTTCTCTTTTGCAACTCTTGTAGCAACAAATATTGGTTTGCACCATCAATTTGTTTCTCATATATACTATTAACTAATCTGTGAAATTATTGTTCTAAACTGTATAACTTGTAAACAAATGTACAAAAAAATTGAATTATCTCCATCGTTTCTTGATGCATAGCTGACAGCCAGTTTGATCACTGGTTAGGAAGCAATTCATCTATGTAATTATGAATCTTTGGCTGGATTAAATGGCTGGTACATATGCTAACTGTCTAAAAATGTATATTATTGGATTTTCCTCCATTTGACGTGTTGCTCATCATGATTTTTGATGCATGAACATCATGAGCTTGCCCTGTATTCTCTATCAAGCATCAACAGTATATTTTATATTCAAGGTCAACCCAAATATAACCAGTGCATGTAGTGACATGAATGATTTTTTTTCTCTTTTTCGATATATAGATCAATTTGATAACTTCTAGCAGCCTCATATAGCATGGTCTTATGAAGTTGTAATTTTTTCCTTGAAATGAGCAGGATTTGGCCATACGGCAGAAGTATCTTGTAACATTCACTGTTGGATATGATCAAAAAAATAATATCAATGCTGCAGTTAAAAAGGTGAATAGTTAACTATTTAGTACGATTCTAGTTGAATAAGCATTAGTTATTTATTTTCCGTTAACTTTGTTAAAATATTTTAGATAACCTAAAATGATTTGCCATTGAAAAGTAAAAGTGACATGGTTCTTAGTTTAGTTATGTTTAGTATGCTATGCTACCTATATGTATATTAGTCACCACATCCTTTGATTTCAGAACTATTGCATGCTAATTAGGCATGATCATAATTGTTACTGATATCAGTGTCACTCTGAAGTGTAAACACAGACTACCATGTGAGAATCCTTGTGGATCTTCTTAGTCTTAGTCAATTATCTCACAGAAAATGCACATCTATTTCAAGCCTGAGATTTATTTATAGTTCACGAGCGGGTACAACTACGAACTTTGATCATTTTGGTAGATTGTGCTGATGTCGGTCAAAGCATCAAAGGAAGGATACTGACAAGGGCGTAACCCTTAGTTGCTGGTTAATTGTTATTTATTTCCTTAATAGTAACACCAAACTTTACTTTGATGCTAGATTGATTTTTGAAGTTTACTATTTCTTTGCTGCATAACCCATCCTAAGGTACGACTGGTCAAATTACTTTGGTTGAATTTTTTAAAGGAAAAGCATAAATAGACAGAATTTGAAAATTCAAATTATTTAAGATTGAAAGTAAGAAGAATTTGTAAAATGACAAAGCTCCAAAATTACATTGGTTGAACCAGAAAATCTTTTCCTGTTTGATTTATCATGGCCCATCTTGATTGGTTTAAGCCTAGCATTTCTTGCTATGATTTTAGAAAGTTAGCTCACGACAATCAGTTTCTAGATTATAGCTTGCAATAACATGAAGAGAGAATATTTTTTCTTTTATTGGTCAACTATTTAAGCTTAGTCTGGCTATAAACCTTGATAATCAAAACCCCTGAAATGTTCAGAGTAGATTATTTTCTGGTGTTAAAAAAAATACAAACTTTGTATTATGCTGAAGATATAGCTGGAACTGTAAGAAATATCATTCTATTGTTTAGGAAAAGTGGAAGCAATTAGGTTTTACTTTTTGTCATCTCTTTTGTATTTGAGACATAAAACAACCCTTTTTAGTTGATTAGTCTACTAAATTGTTAGGGAAAATGTACAATAGATCTGATGCATCAATGTGCACATAACAAATTCACATTCATATACTAGGCACCCTCTCTATGTTATGAACTTCATCTGTAGAAGTTGAGAAGAAAGGAAGAAACTAATATTGTATATGCCATACAAGAATTTTGCATTTTGAATGTTTATCGGTTGTCACCTTTGATAACAAAGCAAATCCAATAGCCATGCCTTGCACAAAAAGATATATTAATATAATTTATGTAATACTAAGATGAGATAGCATACATCGAGATAGTATGAACATGTTAAATATATACAATCTTCTCAGACAATAACAATCACTTTAAGATTAAAAATTAACTTTAGGTGTAGTTTGCAAGAATAGCTCTTCCATTCTTGATGAGTCTGTGTCTGTCTAATGCCACAAAATAGCTATTCCTGCATTTTTTTTGGAAAATTGACCTAGAATACCAATTCTGACAGAATTGTGAGTCCCACTAGTTCCTTCTTAGCTAGACAACGTATCTTACTCTGATTTGGTTTGATATGTATTGTTATTCATGATCCAAATAAAGAAATAAATATACCCCTATTCTATTTATTCCCCAAGAATAACCATCCTATTGCTTCTCAATTCTATTCAGTGAAATGATGTGCCCTAATGTTTTGAGCATTAGATAATTTTGATACCTCAATAATATGTTGGTGTCTTTTAGTAACCCGTTGGACATGTATTAAAGAACTTACTGATTGTTTCTCTTCTCTAGCTCCTCATTATTTTGCACTTCTGAAGGAGCTGTATTTTGGGATTTGCTTGGTCCATTTTTATTCCTATTGCCAAGGAGCCAATGGTTAGTCTGGACTGCCATTTTTCTTGGCATTATTTGTGCTTGTCCACTGTTGTGCTGACTTTAGACTTTGAATATGTTGGCTGATTTTGATCATATTCACAAGTTATCAAATCAAGTATCCCCAGTAGTTCTGGCTTTAGATTTTGATTAAGTTGGTTAATTTTGTTTTTGTTGACAAATTAGAGAACCTCATATATTCAATAGTTGCTTCTATCTTGCTTACTGCATTATTCTGAGAATGTTTTTTCTTCATGCAGTTTTCTGAAGATTTTACAATATTGTTATTCCATTACGATGGACGAACTTCTGAATGGGATGAATTTGAGTGGTCAAAACGTGCTATTCATGTGAGCGTCAGGAAGCAAACTAAATGGCAAGAGAAAAATTCTTTATTGTTTATTTTCTTTTTTCCATTGCTAGAGAAATGTGGTGTCTTAGTATCATCTAATCATGTTACTTTATATTAGGTGGTATGCCAAAAGGTTTTTGCACCCTGACATTGTGGCGCGGTATGAGTACATATTCATATGGGATGAAGACCTAGGAGTAGAGCATTTTAATGCCGAAGAGTAAGTAAGATCTGTTAACCAAAAAATTAATGGAAGAGTCATTTAATTGTATTACTTTCTCAACATTTTAGGTATATTAAATTAGTCAAGAAGCATAGGCTAGAGATTTCGCAGCCTGGTTTAGAACCTAACAATGGTCTAACGTGGCAAATGACAAAGAGAAGAGGTGACCGTGAAGTCCATAAGTAAGCTTTTGAAGTACTATTTCTATGCAAAAATATTCATTCAACCGTCGAAGTCTCCTCAATTGTTTTTTATCCTGACCTCACTAACCAATGGGTGACCTACCTGTTTTTGCTATAGAGAAACAGATGAAAGACCAGGCTGGTGTTCTGACCCCCACTTGCCTCCATGTGCAGCGTATGCAATTTATTTTACGATTATTGTATTTTTGCAAGTGTCTCTCAAAATTATGACTTTGTTCTTTGTCTAGCCAGATTCGTAGAGATAATGGCAACTGTATTCTCTAGGAATGCATGGCGATGCGTCTGGCACATGATTCAGGTAATGCCGGCTATCCTCATTGTTTATTACCATTTATAATTTACTAAACTCTCGCCAACTTTGCCCTCATCCAGACCATATCACCTTGCAGAATGACTTGGTGCATGGATGGGGCCTTGATTTCGCTCTTAGAAAATGCGTAGAGGTTTGCAGCTTTCCACTTATCACAGAAATTCGTGCGTAAATCATATTCAATGCAATCAAACTCGGTTACAAATGTGAAAAAGGATTAAACTTTCACCTTGCACGTGCATCTGATTCTGCATTCTCTCGTGATTGTTCTACTTCTCAGCCGGCTCATGAGAAAATAGGAGTTGTAGATGCTCAATGGATTGTTCATCAGGTGGTTCCTTCCCTGGGGAACCAGGTGAGATGGTTGTCAAAGCTGTTTCATACTTCCGATGTTATTACTACATTTTTGGCTGTGTTCCTCGTCATCTTGACTTTGCTGTTGGTTCTTCAGGGTCAAGCAGAGAACGGCAGAGCAGCTTGGGAAGGGGTAAGTAATCTCCATGACATAAATAAACATTCATCAATTATTTTCAAATACTTGCGCAGTTGGTTGAATAAATATCCTATTCCTGTTAGTTTTAACCATGGAATGGGTTTTGTTCAATGATAAATATACTCGTACAGGTGAGAGAAAGGTGTAGAAAAGAGTGGGGTTTATTCCAAACACGATTGGCAGAAGCTGAGAAGGCATACTATATTTCCCAGGGCATCACTCCCCCAAACTCGACGCTTGTTTAGATTAGTGTCACGTCAGGTTTTGCATGGTTCTATCGGATTAGAGTATTTGTTATATCTTCTCATGTAGATAGACTTATTATTCTATATTTATTGATCATCCTTTTTTTTGTTAATCTTATCCCATGATTCATTGTTTTTAAGCTTTGGTGCTTCAGCATCAAATGGTAGGAAATACTCACTTCAACCAACTGTATCAATCCAAAATTACTCAAAAGATTGAGAGGTATTTTTACTTCCAAACATATACAAACACAACATCGCTCTCACTTCCTACAGGACAATGCAGTAAGAATCTGCTGTCAACCTCCTCTTCTACTGCTTCCTGTCTTCTTTTCGCCCTTCAGGTGCCATCTCTACATTCTCATCGCTCCTCTCTTTTCCTTTTCATGGCCTTCGACTGCACTCGATGATCAGGTCTTTTGATCACCAGAAACATTGATGTTCAGTTGCATAATCTGATAGTGCAGGCTACTGCTTGAGCCCAATACTTCAGCCTTGCTTTAACTTCATCAGGATCGTCTCCTAGCAGCACAAGAGCACAATAAGTCACATTTAGCCCATTTACCATTAATAGTAGATTGCTAAAGCCAACAGAAATGGGGGAAGATAATCTAGTTCTTTCATTTTGTCGTTTCTTGTAACAGTGCAAAAATTGGGCTTGGATTGAATAGAAGCCATATCGGACAGGATTTGGGCGAGATCAGAGTTTGTTGTTCCAGAACTCAATCACAATCAAGGAATGACAGGAAGAAGAAAAAAAAAATCAAACTTTTGGGTAGGCTTCTACCTGGGCTGGCGATCTTCCAGTTGGCGATGAGAGGGGACGACGGAGATTCACATTGATCAAATGAATCCCCCGAGGAGGAGCGATCCAACGAACGGTTCTGCTGCTGCTCGTCCAAGAACCTCTGGCTCATGGAGTAACAGAGCTCCAGCGCTGGGAGCGTGTTGCGGAGGTCGGGGATCTCCTCGTAGTTGAATCCGAACCCAAGGTCGAGGCACCCCTTGAGCTCCTCCAGGTCCTCACCCCTCAAGCTCTTCGACCTCGCGATGCCGTCCGCCCGCTCCTCGCCGCCCTCCCCGGCGTCCGCGAACCCCACGAGCGTCACACCGCCACCGATCTTCCTCCGCCACGGTTCTTCCTGCCTCCAACCCTTCCCCAAATGAATCTCCGCTACCTTGACTTCCACCTCCTCCTCCTCCTCGTTGGAACTAGGGATCAAGATTCCCATCTCCTCTTCCTCTCACTCTTGTACTTCCCTTCTCTCCGTGAGCTTTTAAATGGCTTCCTCTCGTAACGATCGTGATGCTGATGATGATCATGAGAAATCTTACATGTGATCACCCTACAACACTACTAACATCTCTACCTACATCACTATTACTTGAAATCTGTCTGGGTCCCACTCAAATCCTCCACCGGCAAGCATTTGCAAGGCACGGGATTTTCGGTTGAGTCAGCGAAAACGGCAGCCCACGGGTGAGGCATATCTTTCCTACTCTTTATCCGTACCAAATCATTTACCGGCTCCATGATTGAAGGAAAAGGCAGACCGCGAAGCGGGTGTCGAAACAGATCGCCTGTGTGGGTATAAAGCAAAAGGTTCTTTTTCTTTGCGTTACTTTAGGTGACGTTATTCTCTTTACCTGCTTTTACCAATTCATCTAACTGTCTCGTGAACGAATAGTAGCAGGGCCCGCCCGAGTTCGCCAATGAAAAGACAGGTAAGCCCATTAAGCCGCCCACGGACATTCCGACTTTTTTGGGGGTTAAATAATCACTAAATAAATTACTATGATTTAATTAATATAATGTAACCTTTTATAGAGCTCAGTGCTTAAAATATAACAAGATGATCATTTTTTTTCTTTTCCTTTTATCGAAAAAAATAGTGGCATAAAGAGTGAAGTAATAAGTGAATAACTTATTATTGTTCTAAATGGTGATCATCTCCATGATTTTGAAGCAAAAGATATTACTTGGTTGCTGATGTAGAATTTTTTTTTTAATGAATGGAATGGTCCAAAATAATTTAGACTTGGCAGATATTCTTTAGTGTTGTGTACTTGTCAAAAATTATTGCTAGTTTAATAAGTTCAAGTAGACAAAAATTGCGTGAAACACGATTAATTAGTTAATTATATCTCATGAGTTACACGAAATTCATTGTTTAATTCTTTAAATAATAGTAAGTGATGATATCAATCAATTTGAATACAAAAAATATAAATTAAAGATAAATTAAACCGAGCGAAATTGAAAGTTTTTATTTTTTATCGTATAAATTAGTTTAGTCATATGGTATTGATGTTGCCATTCCAACCAAACTTGATTTAAGCATTAATTTAATACAATTCCAACACAATTCCACTACAAATATCTGCTTAAGTTAGCAAATTTTAGGTCCCCGGAGCAATGGTACAACGGTAGGACATCCGGATGGTAACTCAGAGACCCACGGTTCGATCCTCAGTTACGGCGTATTTGCAGTAATTTTCCTCCAAATGGAGAACGCAATCAAAGGATGCTGGGCATCTGGATTGGCCGCCGTTTGCGCTTCCCGATTTACCCTGGTGGTCGGTGGGAAACTTCCGTGGGACCGAACCGGCCACCCCAGAGAGGTGGTTACTGGGATTATCATTTTTTAGAAAGAGAGATCTTTAAAAAAATACATAATTCATTAACACCAAATATTAATTTATAGTTACTATCGTTAAAATCATTTAGTGTCTAGAATTCTTTGTAGATCTACATTTTGGCTGTGTTTTATAGTTCAATTTGATCGCCTTGAGTATTGATTTCATGTTTTCTGCTTTCCCCCTTTGAATATAGTACACTAGTAAGAAGTTAAATAGATTAATCAAATATGCACGATGCGAATCTCAACAATAGAATGAAAAAACTAAGATCATAGTTTGCAAAATTGCATGCAATCCTACAATCCGAAAAACACTAAATTGATCATGGATCATATAGAACCATTTTTTATTGTGAAATTGAATTAAGATAGATGGGTCAATAGAATTGGAACATGATCGATATGATCGAAGCAAGATCAAAAAGATTATAAATTTTGATTCAGATTGGACTACGAGATCCATAATATATGAAAATTCATTCAGAGATCTATATTTATTATACCATATACCCATAACAATCTATTTTTAAATCCAAAAATATTATTTAAAGTCTTTTCTGAGACTCTGAAAATTTTATTTCTTTTATAGGATGATTTTCATCTTTTATATTTTTAGAGTTCAAGACTATTCAAATATTTATTTAATTGATATTAGAATATTATTTTTATTTTGAGTTAATATTATTCGATTAAATTTAGAGAAGAACTTTGTGTTTGATGGTTTTTATGTCGTTCTGAAAATTCTATATTAAAATTAATTTACAGAATAATTATTATTATTTTTGACATTCTAATTAATTTAAATTTGTACATGTAATAATATTGAATGTTGATAGTTGTATGTATACATAATTATTAATGTATTTATATGTAAATGATATTTTTCCAGATTTTTTTAATTATTAATTATGTACTATAAAATTTCAAAAGTTTTTTGATAAGATAGTACGATTTTACGATCCAATCTCGACCAATTCGATCCGGATTCAATATTGATCTTATGTAGGATCACAATCCTATGAACAATGTCTAGGATGTTGATTGTTGGATGAGGTCGATTTTTTTCGATGGACCAAATGACCAATGGGAGGGAAGATTGTTTGTCTAGGATTAGTTAAGTTTAAGCTCAAATACCTAAATTATTATAAAAAAATTACATTTCCATTTCATTTCAAATGTTATAATCATCTACGTTTCATTAATCAACTACTAATTAGCATGCTTAACAACTCCTAAACTAATATCTAAAGCCATATTTAGCATTTATTTTTGTTGAAATTGTTTGAGCTGGAACACATCGATCTAAATCGATCGAAAGTGAATTCTTATGGAGAAATATTTTTAAATCACGCACGCGTAAGAACAAAATTGGGTAGCGCTAGCAACCGAATGATTCTCCTTTTTAAAAAAAAAAAAAAAAAAGAAATGAAATATGTTACTAAAAGACACCAATAAATTAGAAAAACCGTTTCCTTCAATCCATCGCATGTGGCT
>JBBMKF010247914.1:0-16660 GCA_037834155.1 Curcuma caesia
CGGTTCATGCGGGCGTAGTCTGCCGTGCGGCGGTGGCAGTCCCGTGACGCAGTCCGCATGGACGGTTGTGGTCTGAATGGCACGCAGACCGAGGACGCAGTCCACATGGCAGGGTGCGAGTGCGGGGGGGCGTATGCGGCCAGCCCAGCCCGGCGCAGAGCCACAGCCGTCTCATGTGACACGATGAGCTCCCTCGTGATGCCACAGTCGCATGGCATGGCATGGCATGTGGATGATGCCAGCCAGTTCTCTTAATGTAAAAAAAAAAAAAAATCATTATCTTAGCGGTTCCATACAATCAGACCCACTATCATTTATGAAGAGATAAATCAAGAAATTGCAGTTGATTACAACATAGAAGGATGTTACCTGACTTTACCGAATTCGAACTCTTGTTCTCTTCTATAATTTTACTACGTCATAACCAATTAGTTATTGTCTCAGGGGCTATTCCAGCCAGTTCTCATCTTCAAGCGGCGAGCACGCTTGACACGTGCGCTTGTGGCCGGTGCACGTGAGGGAAGCGATGATTGAACTTCCAATCACAATCGTGCCTAGCGTGGACTCGGCCCACAGGCACCCAGGGACATCCTGAGCTGCATTGTGCAATCCGTTAACTAACTACAATGGGCAGGACTTGGTCCATTAAGATTGATTTTTTTTATTAATTCATATATTAACTTTTCAAATCGATTAATCTTAAAGGTTGATCAATTCGACAATCATAAAAAAATTTTATCAACCATCAGCTTAGTGATTTGAATACCGCGGATATATGAGAGGCCCTACGTGGGAACCTGTCCTACTTCTTACAATCACACCAAACTTCAAAGGACGGTCCATTGAGAGTGATGTCATAGGCTAGAAGGGGTTGAATGTATACATAGATTTAAAATTTTAAAATATTGGATTATTTTTTTAGTTGACATTACGTATCCAACTTACACCGATTAATTTTGAAGGTGACAAACTTAGTCCCATGAAAGTTTCCCACTGACTGCCAAGTAAATCAGAAAATACTGACAGTGTTCTATCCAAACAGTCTATTTTCTCTTATCTAATATTCACCGAAGGGAAATCATCTATGCAGTGCGTCGTAGTTGAATCTCGAATTTAAAATTTCTAAAATCTATAGGCTAGACCGTTGCACCGTTGCCCCTGGCGGCATGAAGGTTGTAGAAGGGTTGAATTGCCAATCACTTGTTTTCTTACTTTATTCTACAACTTGAATTAGTGCAATAAAAATATGTAATACACAAATGATATCTTGTAATAATGATTCTATTTAAAATTAGCATATCTGACCTATATGGTCTTACCCCAAGTCAATATCCTTACTTACATAAACAAAGATTGTGTGAATCATGAGGTTGACCTTTTCCATCAGGTCGGTATTCAGTGCTCGGGTTCAAGTTCTTCATTCTAAACTCCCAAAATTCTTTATCTTGAAAAAAAAAATCCGCCGTCTCAATGACCTTTTGAAGTCGATCCCATGATTATAGAGAGAAATAAATTTAGATACATAAGACAGAAGATGCATAGTAGGGTAAATGATAAGTCGTGAGTTTCTGCGAAATTTGATTCCTAACTATTACACCAGAAATACCGTGCACCCACTGTCTGTGCTATGCCTTGAGGGCTAGAATTCTCTATCTCGAGCTTGTTGAACGAATGTGGGCGTCGATCATTAATGTTGCAATTGATGGTCCATAATGGTTAAGTGGTTATTAAGTAGATGGGCGATCAAAATACCATTCAAATTACCTTCACTAAGTTCGATTTCGTCTTTGGTCCAATCCATTCACACTTCTTGATTTTTCTCCCCTTCTTATCCACTAGGAACTTGAATCCTTGCATAATAGCTTGCATCATTGCGAAATTCGTTCAAATCATACTTTCATCCTTCTCTTCCAAATATTGAAGTTTTCTTTAGAATGGTGGTTCATATGTTATCTTGGTCATCACTGTGTTGCTTTCTTGACGGTTAGTCCAATAAAGAGCACTTGCTCTGAATCGGCCACTTATTGGGGAGGGTGAATAGTCGGCGTGGTTCTCTTTCATCTTTTACTCTACAAGACAAGTTAATCTCAATAAAGATATAAGTAAAATATAAATATAAGAGAACAAACTCTAATATGTTGATGTAATGTGGTTTGGAACCTCTAATTCTCACTTAGCTTCACGACTTAGAATCCTTTAAGCAGATTAATCCGAGAAAGCTTTTATATTTTTATTCTTTTTGGTACAAACTCGAAGGTGGAGAAATCTTTTACAATACTCAACAGTTACAAGGAATTACAAAGGAGAATAAAAATGAAAAGTACAAACCTTCTAATCGGGTTTATTCAACTCTATTTCGTCAACATTGAAGCCTCCTCTTAAGCCTCCTTTTATAGCATTCGAGTTCTTGTTGTAAATGTTGTTTGTTGCCTCGTAGTTGACTGATCTATCATGATCAATCAATTGCTCCTCACAATTTGACCATTGTCAAGCAGTAATAACTTTTTTTTGCTTTCAACGTGAACCATCAATTCATTGAAAACTTATCAACAATCAACTGATTCCATCAGTCAACTATCTTATCAACTCAGCTACAAACAAAATTATTCAATTCATTGGCTGTATGAATATAATTATTACCTAGTAGACTAAACCTCTAGTCAACTATTAAACCCTTAAACCTTGAATTTGTTTATGGTATTAAATTTCTCAGCCTCCAGTCGATTGATCTCCAATACGAGTCTATTGGCAACCCTCGACCATGACTTTTAAGGTAGAGTCTTTCTAAGTTGAGTTCTACCCTTCCCCCCAATTGGTACAAGTCACTTAAGCTACAATGATAATAAGTCTCTAGAGACTTATTATCATTGTAGCTTGGCCTTGGCTTGAAGCCTTCTTTCTTCAAGTCTCATGTCCTTTAAATGCTCTCTGTGTTATCCTTCATGTGCTTCCTTAGCTCATCCTCGCTGTCTCTCCTTGTCCTACGATCCCTCGATCTGTCTCAAGTAGTTTTCTTCGATTTCTATGAACCTTAAGCCATTGAACTATCAACTTGGTCATACTAGGTCAATACCCTAAAGTTGCTTTATGTGTGTTCCTGCAGTACCTACACACTCAAACACATACGTCAAATATAATAGAAAAAAAATCTAACTAAAACCTTTGCTTGCAATTCAACACCCAAAGTCATATCGAACCACTTAGGGAATTATTACACCAACAATGTTGGACTTCATCACTATCAAACATTCAATCCTTCTTGACTTATTAGGACTTTCTTCACTATTAAATATCTAGTCTTTCTTGACATCCCTAAACTTCTATCACCACCGAACATATAGTCCTTTTTAATCTACTTGGACTAATATATATCACTGTCTATTTGTACTTCATTGATTATCAAGTATTTAGCCAATTTTGATTTTCTTAACATATCCAAACATACTATTTAAATATCAAACACAAACCTTGGTTCATCAAGACCAAACTAGGCTTGATTGCACCAATACCTAATAGAAGTGGCTTCCCTAAACATCCCACATCCTAATTTTCAATAATTATTATCCATTTTTATTAACGAAATAATTTTTTGGATCAACTAAATATTTTTATTTGGTCAATCAAACTCTATGGATAAATAATTCAAATGATTGTTACATAATAGTTAGCTATTTGGTTGATCAAATAGGTGTTGGACAATCTTTGCCGGAGAGATTAATATTTTGCTGAATTACAATACAATTCAACTTATCTGTAGAAATGGCTTGAACTGATAATTTCAAGCTGCCAGCAGGGGCTGGTGTTTTCTTGAGCAGAGATCCGAGTTGGCTGAGTCACCGAGTGCCGAGTCCGAGTGGCCGAGAGTCGAGAGTCGAGTCGGCCGAGTTGCCAAGTGTCGAATGCCAAGTCGGTTGAGACGACCAAGTAGCCGAGAGCGGAGAGCTGAGTCACCGCGTGCCGAATGCCGAGTCGGCCAAGACGACCAAGTAGCCAAGAGCGGAGAGCCGAGTGGATGATGTCGAGGCCTGCGTTCAACGCAGTTTCCTTAAAACAGATTCGTCCCCTCCGACGGTGCTTAAAGGTCACGATGGACGTCTGTTTCCCAGGATACAACGACAGAACCGCGTTAACTGTCAAGCACAGGCAGATTGCGGCGAACTGAGATAGTACCCGAACGCTATCACCAGAGAGAAAGAAAGAGGGGACTAGAGGTGGATTCACTTCAAGTTGAGTTCCTTTGCTTAAGACTAGGAGTCTTATATAGGTTCTCTCATCTAGACGTTACTTTCATGCTAGACGTTACTTTTATGCCATTAATGCATTTTATACGTTTATGCATAAAATTGCATCAACGCTCATGCAATATTAAATTGCATAAAAATATTTTCAAGTGGCAAAATGTTGGTTTATTCGCTTGGACAAATTTTGTCCTGACCGGTCCGACATTCGACGTGCGCAGGTCGAGCTCGCACACAAGTTGCCTTGCGGGTAGTGCAATCCGGGCCCTGGATTTGCACCCTAAGCATTTGTTCACAACATCAATTCTTGTGACACAATATAAACCAACCACTATGCCTTAAAACTTTCAATGTGGGACTAAATTCCCATTCACAAAGGAGCTTCCTCCTTCCACCAATTTTTTTTTCCATTCAAATTTTCAACACTATAAAGTCGATCACTGGGTATGCAATAAATTATGCGGATGGATGTGACTGATGTAGATGAGATCTATCTCTTCCATATGATGGAAGTGATATATGTGGGCCCCTTGATTAAATAGGACTACTAAAATGCATGACCATGCTCAAATAAGTCAATATGAGATATTAAGTTCACTTGGTTAAGTGAGTCTAATTAGAGATCAAGAAACACAAAGATTGATTAAGGGATGACACAGTCTATGCTTCATGGATCAATCTTAATATTGAGGATAGAAGGATCAAATTATATAAGATAATAGACATAGAAAGGCTAGGTTGGATTTCGACATTCTCATCAATTGGATAGCAATGATACATTGCTTATATATCTAAAATATTATTTTAGATATATTGCCAATATTATGAGAACCTATTGGGTTACACACAAAGAATATGTTGATTTGAAAATGAGTATATTTTAGTTTGACTAAAATATGATGAACTCTAAGATTATAAGGTTAAGTCTAATTCGAGTTAGACTCAAATGAATCCAATTATTAGATTATTGGATTGAGTCTAATCCGAATTAGACTCATTAGATTAGACTCAACCACTAAAGAGGATTAATGCCCATTAATAGAGATTAATGAAGTATTGATGAAAAGAAGCGCAAAGGGCAAAAACCTTTTGTATTCATTGGATGACCTTTTATATTCATTGGGTGAGTACAAAAAGTAAGTTTTATATATTTGGTGGATGATCACTTCTAGTCTCCTCCTGCTTTACTCTTGGCACAACCATCCAAGTTGCTAGTACAACGAAGGTGATTTTTCTCTGAAGGCTAAGTTCATGTGACGAATGGAGAACAAGTTCATGTGGATACCGAAGAGGCGTGACCATTTTGATTGTGCTGAGATCTACAGAATCAAGTTATTGCCGGGATTATTCCATATTCATGCAACAAAAGTGACAACTCGATCAAATATATATACTATATTCACATGGATCTCTGTAGGGATTGATTTTGTTCTGCTGCGTTTATTTATTATTTTTCGTAAAAGATCTATACATGAATTATTTTATAATTTAGGTTATTTTTGACCTTTGGAGAGTTAAGATTAGGATTATGAGACTATTTAAATATCTATTTAGTTTGATCCCAAATCTATCATGTACAAGATTACAATTCAACCTAGGCCATCGTCGAACTCACGGCTAGTGAATGACAACCGTCTAGCTGGCGAGTTAACGCGAGTTAACCTTGCACTAGCGACAGTCAAAGAAGTATGTATTCACGAGCGAAGGAAATCATTCTTTTATCCAATTTAGGGCAAAACAAAACGCAAATTCATATTTTTTACTAACAGTACGTAAGGACAGGTATCTCAAAGTCACGTGATCCTTTGGAGCAAATAGAGTCAACAAACCTGATTAGTGCAAAATCATCAGCACAAATGGAATTATATATATATATATATTTTTTCCAAATTCTTTTATTTTCTCTCGTATCCTAATTTTTTAGGGGACGCCCTATTTTCGCACTTCGAACCCTCGTCAAGAAGCGCAAGCCAGTAAACATAAAGCCGTCGCCTGGGAAGAATCAGCCGGCGAGATCGCGACGACGACAGACCGCAGCGGCGGCGATAGGTAATCCTTGAAGGTTCGTCGGCCATCTCCTTCGAATCCCTCCCTTCCTTGCTATTCATATCTTCTTTTCTGATTTGACAGAGAAATCATAGGATCGGCTTTCTATCGTGGGAAATTGACTCTATTTTCTACCTGTTGTGTTCGCCGATCTTTTTGTATTTCAAGTCGAGAATGTTGGTAGCGTGAAGAATATTTATTGGTTGCCCGCCGTGATAATAAATAAATGAGGAAAAGAGATCTCGGGATCCTCCTCCTCGCCGCCTTCGCTCTCTTCTTCTCCCTCCAGGTACGAGTTACGACTGCTAAAACTATCTTACAATTTTCTTTGCTTTCTTTAGTTATTTTGCGTCTAAATGTGGCGTTATCCTCAGCAAGAAGGATATTTCTCCTTCAAGGAAGCTTGGTTCCACCTTTCAGATGAGTATCCCATCAAATTTGAGGCTGAACGCCTCCCTCCTCCTGTTGTGGTCGATCTTAATGGCGATGGGAAGAGCGAAATCCTTGTTGCCACACATGACGCTAAGATTCAGGTTAGCTGTGACTTTCATCTCTCGTAATGAATATCATGACCTTGTTTGAGTGAAATTTTGAATTCTCTTGGTTCAGTATCCTGTATTTCTGCCGTGCGGCTCTACTGATGTCTCCACTACTTAATCCAATTTGGTTGATAGATTCCCACGATAAATTGATCCAATGGTTTCTCTATTTCAGAAATATAGATTGGAACAATTACTGCATAAATGATGAATTCATAAATGGAAAAATGAAGATTGTCAATATCCTCTATAAAAAGTTGTTCTCAGTAGCAACTGTCTCATTCAACCAACCAATATATGGGATAGATATTGAAAAACATGGGCTTTACTGATAAGCTGCATAGGAATTTCATGGTACACCTTAGGAGGTTAATTAACAATAGACATTAGGAGTTGTGAAAGGCAGTTTTCAAAAAGCATACTGCATTGTAGGCAATATGCAGTCAACCCATTGCATTGCATATCATTGCATATGTGGTCAATATTAAAAATATTTTTATCAAATTGATTTTAAATCTCATGCTGTCGCTACCTATATGGGTGAGACATCACATTCTGTGCACAGATCAAGAAGTAGGGTTTTCTTCCTCCTGCGATATTGAACCCTAGTTTATACCTGAAGATGATTTTGAACATTGGTTTGTGCAAAATTAAAAAATGCATGGTTTGGGGTTCAAAAATCACCTCACCTTTGTGGCAGTCTCAACTAGTGTCCTTAGTTGGTGTTTAAAAGTACCTCACCTTACCTTAGCATCAGTTTCTTCCTCCTCGTCTTCTATTTTTGCCACATGGGACCTTGGCACACTTCCAACACCATTGACACATCTTGTTTCGGTTTGGGGTTGAAACTCTATATTGGAATCAGATTTTGAACCTTAGATAAAATGACTAACATTCACACAATAAATTTTCATTGGAAACTTCAGTTCATTTTTTTCACACAGAAATAATATATGCCAATTACATAATGACAAACACATAAAGTAAAACAAATAATATTGTTCACCAATGTAAAATAGAATATATAGATAAGTAATATGTTGTGCGTGTACGATATTTATCCAATGTGTTAATCCATTACCAAACAAGTGTTTAATTTAACACGTACAAGGTACACATTATTAAATAGAGTAGCTTAGTGCTAAGTTAATTTGGTTCAATCTAAATTGCATTGAATGAACCAAATAAGTTTTTTTTAAGTGTGCACGCTAACCGCCTATATTATATGTTCACTTTATGCCCCCTTTCAAAATCTACCTAGGCCACTGAATAGGTAGCCCAAGAGGGGGGGGGGGGTTGAAACCATGGCACACAAAAAGCGATAACTACATATTAAAAATCATTTTTAAAGATAAATATTTTTGATTATTGAATGTACACCAAAGGTGTTAGAAATTGATGGAGAAACTACAACTCTCTCTAAATAGTGTTCAAGCTTGGGACGGACGACATGACATGAATTAACTATAGTTGTTATAACTTGCAAGGTTGCTTTGTTGTCATTTCTGCGACAATGTTTATGTAGTCGAAAAATAGGTGCCTTATTAGGAGTACCAAAAAACACAAATTATAGATAAGGGCCTCACCCATTGGACGGATGAGTGGCTAGTGTTCTTGTAATAAAATATTAATGCATTGCATGTCAAGAATCATTGAGAAAATATGCTAGGACTATCTAGGTAATTAAAGAAATACTTTTCAAGTGAATACAATGATAAACATGGTTGAGTGGTAGGTGAAAAATCAACAAGTTAATGGTATACAAAACTGTTAATATATTAACTACTAGATTCTTAACCAATTTTTATACATGTTGTTTCATATAGTTTGAAGGAGGTTACTTTCTTTGATCAAACAGAATTTCCCAGAGTGCTTCTATGGGAAAGTGCCAAATTAGGTGAAAATCTTAGTTTCTCGAGAGCTTGGTCTAAATTTCCCTAAAAATTAACTTTGTACGATTACATTGGTAATCATCTAATAAACACACACACACACCCACCATAAAGGATGATAATCTTATAATTAAATGTCTATATTGAAGCTTAAGGTTACAATAAACAATAAAACCATAATTATTAATTGTTTAATCTTAATATTAATAATTAAAGTAACATATTTGACGATTTTACCATTTAATCACTTGTGGAAATCATGAATTTGGAACAAATCTTTAGATTAGTGGTTTATCATTTTAAAGCAATCAAATAACTTGTTTACCACAATGAGATATATCCTTTTATACCAATGTTGACATGGCACCCATAATGTGGATATGAAAAATGGGTGAGCAGCTTAACTCATCTATGAGAATAAGAGAACAAAGAAAAAAAACAAAGGAAGCTTACATACTTTGACTCACATTGTATTGGGAGGAAGTAGAGATGAGTGCATCATGCATAGGAAGGAGGGTAGTTTAAAGATGTCATATGCAGTGCACAGATAGAGGGGACTTCGGAGTTCAGTGGCATCGTGTGAGGAAATGTGTGGTGTGGCTTTCGCATGTTGCTAGGAGGGAGGGGGATTGTAGTTTTCATCAGGATGAAAGGGAAGGGAGAGCACTATTGCATCATGAAGGAGGGGAGCTGAGGATGAGGGTTTATGGGCATTGGGTAATGATAGTTATAATAAAATGGCATTAGGGTAAGTTTAGCATGTTATATAATTAATATAAGTTAGTTTAGGGTTATATTATAAGCTATATAACTTATATTATCTTATGATATATAATTAATGTGGTGGTAAATATGCGCCTCAAGTATAATATTAATAGAAGGAAAACATGCATTACTTCTAGGATTATGAGGTGGAAGTTAAAGGATGATAAGCAAAGTATCTTTAAGGAGATAGTAGGAGCACAAATATTATGAGAAATACATGATGACTCGACTATGACATGTGATAAGATGACAACTAATTTGAAAATGGTGGCTAAGAGCATATTTCAGTGAGTGAAGAGGACAAACATCACCAAATAAAGAATCTTGGTGGTAGATTGAGGAAGTACAAGAGAAAGTGATGGAAAATGAACAATTTATAAGTTACTGTACACTTGTAAGAACGAAGAAAACTTAAAAAAGTATGCAGTAGCTAAGAAAGATCAAGAAAGCAGTGAGTAAAGTTAAGAATGAAGCTTTCTAATTCTTGGATCCACAATTAGATATAAAAGAAGGGAAAGTGACATTTATAGAATAACTAAAGTAAAAGAGAGTAAAAAAAGGACTTTACCCAAATAAGAAAATGCATTAAAGATGAATTCAATAGGGTATTACTGAAAAATGAGGAAATAGAGTTATGGAAGAGGTATTTTTATCAAGTTTTTAATGAAGGTTAGGTAACCAACTTAGCCTAGGAAACTTAAGTAGGTTAGAGAAGTACATAATAAATTTTTATTGGAGAATTCAAACTTCGAAAGTAGAATAAGTATTAAATGGGATGCAAAAAGGGTGAAGCGGTTGGACTGAATGATATTTCAATAGATGTATAAAAGTGCCTAGGGAAGTAGAGTATTAAATGACTTGCGAAGTTATTCAACATTGAAAATGAAGAAAATGCCTCATTAGTGAAGGGTAAGTACTACTATATAAAAACAAAGGAGATGTATAAAATTATATGAATTATAGGGGTATTAAGCTAATGAGCCATACCATGAAACTTAGAGAAAGAATGATAGAAAAAATATTTATGAAAGAGACCAAGGTAATCGAAAATCAATTTGGATTTATGCCTGTAAGGGTGATGATAAAAGTCACATACCTTCTCACTCAACTAATTAAAAAGTATCAAGAAAAGAAGGAAGACTCTCTTATGGTATTCATGGATCTAGAAAAAACTTGTGATGGAGTCCCGAGGGAAATTATATCGAGAATTTTAGAAAAGAAAGGTATTAGCTTGTCGTATATGAAAATAATTAAGGATATGTACGAGGATGTAATGAGAAAAGTGAAGATTCCAGACGAATTAACTAAAACATTTTATGTAAAAATAGGATTACATCAAGGATCAATTCTAAGTTCTTACAATTTTGCATAGTCATGGATTTTCACTGGGTATATCCAAGACATGTTACTATGGTGGATGCTGTTTGTAGATGATATTATTTTGGTCGATGAGACATGTGAAGGAGTAAATGTTAAACTTGAATTTTAGCGGGAAACACTAAAGTAAAATATTTTAGACACAATAGAGTAAAGATAGAACATATAGAATTTAAGCTTAATAGTATTAGACGTAGTAAGATAATTATTTGGGTAGGAGATGACAAGTCACCGATAAATGAGGGTTATAAGTATCTAGGACCTTTTTTGCAAAAGGATGAAGGGGGCTGATAGAGATCTTTTTCATAAGATATAAGTAGGATGATTGAAATGGAGGAGGATATTGAGTATTCTTTGTGATGGTAAAGTACCTCTAAAACTTAAAGGGAACTTTTACAAAATGACAGTTAGAGTTGCTATGTTATATGAAGCTGAATATTGAGTTATGAAGCAAGCACATGAACAAAAGATGATGGTTATAGAGATGAGGATGTTAGGGTGAATGTGCATGCATTTGAGGATGAACAGTATAAGAAAACGAGAACATCAGAGAGAAACTTGGGTTTGCACCTATTGAGTGAAAATTCCAAAAGACACATTTAAGATGATATGAACATGACCTTAGATGACCAATATGATATCATTACAAATACGTACATCAATAAAGAGGGTGATCAAAAAAGACTTGGTTAATGATGCTAAAATATAAAAAAATATTTGAATATAGATGAGGATATTGTAGCTGATCGAATTCAATAGTACAGAAGATCCATATAACCGATCCCATTTAGTGGGATAAAAACATCGTTGTTGTTGTTTGCATGTCCGACACTTGAGTTCACACTCGTTGGATACCCATCTCCTAATCCAAGTTGCATAGCATCTTAGTGTTAGTAAAAACAATAATATTCAAACCTAACTGTCACTAATAACTTAGATTATCTCAATTACTAACTTTAGTCAAGTCTCACTGAGACTGCAAGAGGTTCTCCATAGGCTACTGACATCATGGGTGTGCATTGCATCTTCTTGTGTAGTTTTGATATATGTGACTGCTTGATTTTTAATATGTATCTATGTTTTGCCATGTTCTTTCCTTCACAAAACTTTTATTTCTTCTTGTTTGTTGACTGCTTATTATGTTTATACCTTGACCTTGACTCATGGAAATTTGACTCACCTTGTTGACATTATTATTTATAATATTTTATCATACTCTAGTATGTGGTAGGATGAACTGGTTGCTAAGAGGAGAAACTTTGTCTAGAAGCTATTGGTATCTTTTTTTTTCCTTTTCTTTTGTAATTAGGAATTTACCGTTTATGAGATAATGGTCCTTGTTATTATGTTGGATCATGCTGTTAAAATATTTTCTCATGCTAATTTTGTCATGGTGTTGAACTAATGATTGTAGGGACTTAATGCACATCTTGGTTGCATTGAGATAATGTCTGATTCACTTTTTAGATCATATATTTGAACTTTTTGACTTAGTTATTATGTTTTGTTCTTCAATAATTCAATTGGAGCAAGTTGTTCTAGCTGATGAACTGAGGTTGTAAAAATCTCTTCCAGCATGTTTCATGCTGCCTCCCTGGTCAATGTCTTATTGAAAGTTATTTGTAGGTCTTAGAGGCTCATGTGAGACGTGTTGATGAAGGGTTTACGGAAGCACGAGTTATGGCTGAGGTATCCTTGCTACCTGATAAGATCCGTATATCATCTGGGAGGCGCCCTGTTGCTCTTGCTGCAGGTTTTGTTGATCGATCCTACAAGCATGGAGAACCAAGGAAGCAGGTTGTGGTTGTTGTTACATCTGGTTGGACTGTAATGTGTTTTGATCACAACCTTAACAAGCTATGGGAAAACAATTTACAGGCATGTAACTTATCACTTTCATGCGCTACCATTTAAGATGTTTGGGTGTTCATCTATTTAATGATACTTTCAAGGTGATTTACTCTTAGATATGATTTGAGCAGGAGGATTTCCCTCATGGTGCTCACCACAAGGAGATAGCGATTTCAATAAGCAATTATACACTGAAGCATGGTGATGCAGGATTGATTATAGTTGGAGGGAGGATGGAAATGCTTCATCAAGTATATCACTTACCATTATCTTACCTCATAGATTGTGTTTTGAATATTAAAAAGATTTATGCCTCCAGTCCTGATGTATCCTCATGAACCATTTGAGCTTTATTTTCCTGTTATGCTCTGATCATTTGGCTCTCAGCTTCTGATGTGACGATTTTAAATTTGAATTTTTCAACCATAGTTGGCTCCAATAATCCTGTTGGAAATCATCTATTTTTCTGTTATGCCGCAAGTGCTGATGTATCTTCATGAATGATTGAGCTCTATTTTGTTGTTATGCTCTGATAATTTGTCTCTGGGCATACAATGTGATGCTTTTAAATTCGAATTTTTGCACCATAGTTGGGCCCACTAATCCTGTTGGAAATTCTCTCTCTTTCATGCTGCTTAGTTATGCAGTCCATAAGATATACTGATCATGCATTATCATTAAAGCCAACCAATTATGTATATCTATTTTCATACCCTATGGAATATCCCACTGTGTAAATGAACTAGATGAATTTATGCATTATGTCTTCTTTGTCCATTTTTGTTCAAAAAAATGGCTATATTACCAATGGCAGCATGTCATACTGTTCAACATTATAGGCTGTATGTCGTAACACATTATGGTGATTTTTTATTTTTTATATTTCGTGAATATCTTATCATGGTTCTGTTCTTTAAGTGTCGTGCAGCCAGAAACTTAGTTCCTTGTTGCCTTTAAAGTTTAGTTTCACCAGTTTGATGTGACTTTAGTTTATTGTAAGTTCATTTTTTGTACTGTTGAGATTTCATTATTTAATGCAGTGCTTGAATGTATGGTTCTTATTTTAGTCTTTCTCCTTTTTCCTCTCTTTGTGCTTCAATGATGTTAATGGAAATAGCTAATTGTATAGAGCACTATGGATCTGTTTGAGGAAACAATGATAGAAGAAAAAGTTGGTGATCTGCGTCGGAGAAGCACTAATGAAAAAGAGGTATGACTGTGTTAAGTTGGTTCTAAGATTACTGGACATGTATTGTTGCCAAAGGCTTAAAGCAATGAGTTGGCAGTGAGCAGTCATTTAACTTTTCTTTAAGACTCATTTTTCAATTTCCTTTCTGCTTCCTTTAAGTTCAAGGCATTAACTTTTCTTGCATAAGTTGAAGTATTTATCTTGTTCCTGAAACATTTTGAGATGCTAAGGAAGTTTTAATTAATTTGTCATCATATATGGACACCACACATATGTAGGGGGCTGTTTATCTGACAGTAATGATCTTGAATAGGGATCAGACACCAAAGATACCAGATTTCAAATCTTGTTAAATCTTGGCTAATTAATCAAAATTGGTAGCTACAGTAAACCCATAGATTCTGTGACAAATAGGTGGTTAGGTCCTAGTAATCTCAAGTTGTATCAGTGTTTTAGTTTACGATCGGAACGATACAATTTTGGTACCGTATTGTGTCGTGTCCATATGGTTTCGGTATTTTTTAAATATAAAATATATTAATTAAAAATAACAAAATTTAATCAAAATATTAAAAATTAAACATATAAAAAATAAAATAAAATAATTTTTTAAAAAAGAAATACAACATCACTATGTCTCCATATGGTAAATAATTAAATAAAAATTTTATTATATATTTTTGAAATTAAAATAAATAATATGTATATATATTAAATTAATGAGATAGTTTTATTAGGATTTGATTAAGCCTGTTTAGATTATCCTATTTATAGACAGGAGTTGATTGAAATTATCAACTTTAAATTTAAGTATATACCTAAGTTTTTTGCATCCCTATAACGTGCCTGTTAGTGTCACCGTCGCGACCTGTGGGTGTCCCCGCAGTGACTCACGTGTCCGCAAACATTCCCACTACTACCCGTGGAGGTGTTGGGTGGGTGTCAGTGTCGGGCGGGTGTTAGTGTCGTGCGAAATGGTAAATTTCGCACGGAATGAAATTTTAAACCATGCCTAGTACCACAACACATATTTATATGAGCTCCTTATAATTGTATGGGCAACTCTCATCACATACGACTCACAAAAAGATTCCTAAATCCGCCCTGAGCCTTTTCTTTCACCTCTCCTCTCCAGTTGATTAAACTTGTGTTCTCTAGCTTCAAAATGACTTTGCTAATGCACATAGGTTATTGCTCGTTCTTTATTTATTTTGCACCTTGCATGTTCAGTAGTTGCTTCTTGCTTGAAAACTATAAAGCTAGGTTTTGATGAGTTATCAATTGAAAATCCCCATGGCGCTCACCCTCTTGCAAGGTAGGACACTTCTGATTATAGTATGTTTCACCTGGCTTTGTCCCCAACCAAGGAGGCATACTAGTGGGTGTGCATGTGTGATGACTGTAGAGACTACAAGCTGAAGTGGGAAACGACTCATTTTTATTCTCATCTTGTTGAGATTATTTTTGGCGCAACAAGTTCATGAACAAGTAACCAACCAGTTGCAAGTAAAGTGCAACACAAACCATGTAGGAGTGACAATCTTCCTTTGACACTGAGCATGATTTGAAAGAAAAAGAAAACCAGTGTTGTTTCATATAGATCGAGATACGATATTTCCTCTTTAATACTATCTCCATACTAGGAAGAATGGAAGGCGATGACACTTTTGATATTAGATTTCTCAGTGATGCTGGTGCTTGCTTTTATTTCGTATAAATTCTTCTTAAGAAGCAAATACTATTTCCTATTTCTTTGCCCCTTGGACTAGAGCTATGTTGGTATATTCTTAATGGGTTACCTTAATGGATTCAGAAACCACATGTTTTTCTATGGATTATCATTGTGTATTTCCACATGTCTGCTTAAATGAAAATCTTCTTATAATTGATTTCCCCTGAGATCATGATGTATTGATATACAGTATAAGTTTGGATGATTGATGGAAGACTTCAGACATATTCCATATTATTGGTTCCCATTGATTGACAGATGGAATTGGAGTAACTACTAGAAATATTCATGTTAGTTTGTCACACTTGTTTGTTCATGAGTGCATGAATTATATATACCAATGGCTCAGTAAATTATGGATCGCTTCAAATCTTTGTTTTCTGAGTGATGATCAACTCCACAAATATAAACTTGAGTTCTGGTATGAGTATGCAATTTTTGAAAGCACAACAATGGAAGTAGTTAGTATTGGTAAAAGATATATTCCCTTATTCCAATCTTTTCATTTTGTGTAACCATTTCTTGTGGGAAATCTTCCAACAATGTTTGAAAATAGATTGGTTATTCATAAAGAAAATAAAGAAAGCTTGAGCAGAACATGAACCTCCCATTTTTGGATAATTCACCACAAATATCTCAATCTTGGCTATTGCATTGTTGAGCAGAATGACAATTTTGATGTCAAGCCCCATGAACTTAAAGGTGACATCTTATCTTAGGTTTGCCTTGCACATGGCAACTGTATCTTGATATTGTGGTCTCTTACATGACATGCAAAGGTTTCACCACCATTTATGAATAAAGGGATTATCCTTGCATTTTATTACGGTAGTTTGGGCGCTAACAACTCTTCTAGAGTAACCTCCCTTTCAGAGATATAAAGTTTCTCATTTCTTTTTCACTGCATGTTTTTCAAGTCTACAATTGATCGAGGTTGGTAGGTTCCAACTTTGGATACAACAACAACAACAACAACCAAGCCTTATCCCACTAAGTGGGGTCGGCTATATGGATCCTTTTACGCCATTGAG
>JBBMKF010248448.1:0-16649 GCA_037834155.1 Curcuma caesia
GAAGACTTATAAATGAAATCATCACACTCCAAACAAAAAAAATAGTTTTATCAAAGAACTAGAGTCTTTACCAAAATAAACCATTAAAATATTCATAACATTAAAAAAAAAAAATCCAAAGATATATTTTAAGAGGAAAATTTTGTTTTGATATATATATATATATATATATGACAAATAAAAAAAAGATTTTTTCCCCCAAATTAGATGTCCCATTTTACGTTTAAACATGTATATGTTAATACAATTCCAATTTTATAACTACTATAACATAAATTCATATTTATGTTACAATAATCATAAAATTATAATTGTTAAAATAATTATAACACTCATAATTATTACAATATAAATTTATATTAAATTATAACAACTATAATTTTATAATTACTATAACAATTATAACAACTATGATTTATAAATTATTATAATGTGAATAAAAATCCATATTATAACAACTACATTAAATAATAACATTAAATTATTATAATGTGAATAAAAATAATAACATTAAATAATAATTATACACAACTATATAACGAATCAAGACACATTTTTTATAAACAAAATCAAAATAAAACGCCCTTGATGATTTAATAAAAACTTCTTAATTTTTTTCTCAAGAACTCAAATGATAATATTATTTTCTCAAAATTTGGTAAATTTTGACCATGAAAACAGTTTATTATTTATTGTAGATTTTTGACAAATCAACCCATAACATGATACATTTTACACATTTCATAGGAAACAACACAACATTTGCATCCAGATTCCAAATTGGCATGTAAATGCAATATCAAACAATAAATACAACACTGCCACCAAGAAATTGACCCATAACGAGCTTGACAAATTGAGAAATTTGATAACACTGCTGGAACACATTTGGGCGCCGAGGGATTTAGTAAGATCTCTCAAGAGCAAAGTTAAGAACGGTGTGAAAAAATTCTCGAGGATGGATAGGTGGTTGCTCTGACAGTGCCTGAGAATAGAACCAAAAGAAGATCAATGCCAATTGCCAAATGGTAATGCAACATTTGCAATGTCATGAACATTTTGTAATTCTCAGATTCAATCCCTTACCTGATGAATCAGGACAGTAGATGGAGTCATCCCTGGCACGGTATTCACCTCTATCACCATGACCTGTCAACAGAATGATTAGGTAGGCATTGGAACGACAAACATACATGCGAAGCTCAAAAAGAATGAAAAACAGAATACTGTTCCGTTTACTTTCAGTGAGGTAAACGGTAGGGTGTATCAGTCCAAATGATGAGCTTTGAAGCAAACAGATTGGTGTAAAAACAAGAAGATTTACCTCCCCAGTGTGAACATTAACAAAGGCATCGATACGTGAAAATCCTTCCAAATCTAGAGTATTTGCTATTATTTCAACTCGCCGTTTGCATGCTTCCAAGGCTTCTTCACTGTCAAAATTTGCCAAACATTGAAGGTAAGAAGACCCTTAAGAACATTTTGTCTCATTATATAGAAAATGCATGAGTTTATGTTAAGTAGGTATAGCTAGTGATATTAAGATCTTTTTTAGATCACTTTTAATTTTGATTGTGTAAACTAAAGTTTGTGTCTGACAGTACAACCGGGTCTAACACCTTGACTGGTCATAATCCAATCGGATATCAACAGGGGATAGAGACTTTGAACCATGCTCCATAGAACTATTTTATTTCTTTTCATCCGATTTCTCAATTATCATATAGATCTAAATTGTCAATCGAAGGGACTAGAAATTTCATGTTTTATTACCAATTGTGTTAAATCGTGTCATGTTTGGAAAAGAAAATTTACAAGCAACTAAAAACAAGAGTTTCAGATGAACCTGATTATTGTTGCAGGAGGTGGTGTCAAGTTGATGCCAGTACCACCTGCAAAATAAATGCATAGTCTAACGATCCATTGTTGACAAAAACATACCCCTGGAGCATATTATAAAATAGCATGTTTGAGATGCACACTATTTGACCACTTTATAACCCAACAAATTAAAGTATATACTGAGGACCAAATAATAGAAATAAATGATATTGTAGAAATGGTGATGCCTTTCAAGCTAAGAGATACCCCTTTTGCTTTGTTTTGACTTAAATTACTAAGACCATAAAATTTTCTTTTAGCCAAAAGCACACAAAGCAATCACTAAAGACTAAAAGCCCTCCATTTTAGCTGTCTACTCTTTAAATCATTAAAAGATAAATATCTCCTTGTTTGATAATAGATCTAAGATATCTAAATCTCTTGCACCAGTTTCCTATCAATTTGTCTAAGATATTGCCTTTCTTTTCTCATTATTAAAATTATATGTTACCTCTATATTTAGTTTTAATTAACTTAAAATTTTATGTTTCTTTATGATACCTGAAAATAGAAAATTGGAAAGTTTGATTTAAATTTATTGAATATCATTTGCAAATAGCATATACGAAAATCATGGCATAGGTGGTCATGTTCGACTAGCATGTTTTGATATGTTTAGCAAAGAAATTTAAGTTAGGTATTTGCTTATGTTACTCTTTTGTGCGTGGAGTTTACAGGGACTTGGTAACATGCACATGAAGTTCGTGACACTTGTGAGTTGTGATGTTGACTTAGTGCAGCCAAGATGGTTCAGCTCAAGGCTCAAGTGGTCCATTGGAGTATGGAAAAGGGTGATAGGAGACATCCAAGGGACCACAGAACAAAGAGATTAGAATTGTTACGACAATTTTGACAGAAGTTGCAACAGGTGAACTTCATAGGTGAAGTGAAGAATAACATAAAGCAAGTCATGGGCTTTGGTGCATCCAAGGGATTGAAGGACCTAGCGGAAGATGGGCTCTTGGATGACATAAAACTTATACAACCGGAAGACTTTGTGCTGTAAGAAATTGTGTGGCTTCTAATTCTGGGTTTATGATTACAGGTTAGACAAGCTTGATTGAGAGCCTTCGACGAGGGAACATGAATTCCTAGTTGTAGTCTAAGCATAAGCTCGATCTCGAAGGACTGTGATGGTTTATAAGGTGTAAGTTAAGTAAAATCAGAGATCCAATTCACTTATGTTTGTTTCAATCGACCAGGATGCTTAGTTGATTGTCTGAGTTGACTCATGTAACTGTTAAACAAGATAAACTTATTATATCTGCTAGTCCGACTATATAGGTATCAACCGACTCATCATAGTTGAGATAATTGAATCACGGTGGAGTTTGACTAAAAATAAAAGTTGTTGGCAAATAAGCTCGTTGAGGAATAACGTTATCTTATTTGAATAAGAGTCGAGTCAACTGATTCCAACCAAAAGCTATCCGAATGAGCTATCTTATCCTATGCCTCAATGCTCTCTCATTACTATCAAGCCAATCAAGACGGTCCACAATTGCAACATAGTATCCATTCTATAGATGGACCAAGAAAAGTTACTGAAAACATGTTTAATAATACAATCTATGTCCAACATCCCTACCCTAACTAGACTGCACAAAATTGATTTGTGAGAAATGCTTACTTTACCCAAGTTAGTCAAGATGAGAGTACTGAGATGGAATGTGCACGATTCCTATGAGAAACAAAGTAAAATATCTTTACTCATGGGGTCTGACCCTAATAAATGATCAAATAAGAAAACAGGTTAAATGGTATGAACATGCACAATAAAACCTCGAGCTTCAATTAAAGTTAAAGAAGTGAGTAGAGGATCGCCAAAAGATAACTTTCCTTTTGAAAGTGATTGAAATACTGATTTACTGACAATATTGCATTATATAGTGCTTGACAATGAGATTAGATGCACATAACTGACTCCAAACAGTTGGGACTATGGAGATTTTGTTGTTGTAAACTTGTAATACACATCCCTTATGATTGTCCATTTTTATGTAGGATACGTAGAAGATGATACAATTATTAACAACCAGATGATTATTAATCTGACAGAAATAATAACAAATTCAAGTAAAAATCACATTTATCTTCAGGGTCAAAATATCACCAAATGAGAAACAGTACCTTGAAATTTCTCTTCAAGAGATAAAATGTCACCAGTTTCTTTGACAGTAATACTTGGACTAAGAGAGTGCATTTCACCACGTGTTCCCATAACACCCACTGTCACTTCAATCCATCCAGTCCGTTCTTCCCATAGTAGGTGACGAGCATTATTATCCGCTGATTTTGATGAAACAATTATTTCATCTGTTTCAATAAAAGGCTCAAAAACTAATGATTGAGGAGGAGGGTTTGGCATTTCAATTACGCCATGCGCCTAAAAGAGAAAACATTATTGTTTTTTAGAAATCACAATTTGATTGCATAGGGAGTCAAAAATAGTTATCAGTTGGCATTACCAATCTACAAGATGTTTATTAATGAAGAATTGGAAACAGATAAATACAGTTATATCACATGATACTAGCAATTCATAAAATATGTTTCTTAACTAAAGAAGTGCAACAGTTTAAAAGTATGGCTTGTAGACATGATTCCATTGTTCCAGAATAGGTGAAAAAAGATATAACTAAGAAATTATTGAGTCACCAATAAGACAGCACAAAACTTTTGTGAGATATTCCATATTTCCTTTAAAATGCCCAATTTTCATTACGCAATACTGTAGAGGTTTGAAAGTTTACATACTAAAATTTTATCTCTATAAAAACAAATGCTTGATATCCCTTAGTTTATAGTGTCTGAATATGGCATCGCCAGTTTATAGCATGCAGCTATATATGTTTGGCAAAGAAAGCATAGTTTAGTTACAAATATGAGGCATGACAAATAAGTTTAAAGTAGTTTTCATTTTTATCAACATGAGTAGAAAAAAACAGCAATTGTGTTAGTCCCAACTATTTGAGGCAATTTGAGATTAACAGATAGAATATGAAATTAAGTATCACAATAGTTAATAATTTAGGACGGGATACTAAGTAGTAGGAAAACCAAAAAAAATTATGCCATGTACCTCGTGAATGCACATTGCAGGATCAGGAATAAGATCATAATTCTCAGGACCAAAAATACATATATAAGGATTTCTAGTACAAAAACCATAAAAGATAGCGACAAGAACAAAACAACTAGGACATGCCCAATGCCTTTTGCCAACGTAAAAGAGTCATTGATAAGCATAACCTTTGTAGGCAAGCTGAGTGGTGTGAGGCTAGAGAAGAATTCAATCTTACTAGACGTGTACAAAAGCACATGAATCAAGAATCCAAGTAGACGATCCAGTGGGATATGTGGGGAAGAATTAATTCTATGGATCACAACAGTATGTGACTCATATGTTGCATCTGCTGCTACCTAGATACAAGGAAGACGAGGATACTCCTGAGTAGAAACTGTGATGATAAGTCAGGACAAGAGGGGATGTGATTAAACGAACTCTTCCTGAAGGGCTGCGGGATAAGAGCAGTTGAATAAGCTATATGAGTTATAAGGGAATATAGAGAAAGTTGCTTCCATAGATCTGTAGTTATGCAGACAAGCGCAGAACGAAATGCCCACAGAGATAGAATAGAAGACTAGGCTGCAACACACAGATGGGCTTGTGTGAGGCAGAGATGTGCAACTGGAGAGACAATCGGCCAAAGAGACATGCAAGGACATGCTGTTGTAGATATGTTGTTAGTGAAGAAAGCTTGCATTAAGACTCATCCAAAAAGCTCGTGTCATTTAAGCTAACATGCACAAAAAGCAAGGTTGTGGAAGGATGAGCCATGAGGATGAGTGGCACGAGGTTGCAATGCATCCAACAGTGTTCAGTGAGCGAGAAACTTGCCAATACAGAGGCTCCACAGAAAAAAAAAACCCATGGACAAGAAGCCAATCATGTATGAGAAAAGGTATCACTACAACAGTGGCTTTCTCTGAAACCGTGATGTAGTAGATAAATTATTAGGATTACCCAGGTAACCTCCTCTACCACCATGCATTATTCATGAATGAAATCTTAAAATATACACCCTACATTTATGGTATTTATACATAGGTCCCTAACAACCCTAACACTTACAAATATAGCACAGATGTATGAATTATGTATTTGTCCAACTTTCCAGTTATATGAACATGCAAAACCGTAGTTACAAAGCATAGATAATTTAGTATTATGGTAAACCAAAAATAATGTCAACCTAAAGGGCATTAAACATTCCAAAGTTCATATTTTATTGTAAAAACAAATTTTTTTAAAATCATAAACTTCCATCAGTTATTAGCAAGTAACTCAATAACAGAAATTATGGTAGTTATTCTTGACCTTTGACAGACTATTAGCTGGAAGCCGTGGCAGGGAGTTTTGCAATGCATTTACATAGACTTTAAGATCTTCTTTGGAGCTGAAAAATATTATTTGATCATCAAAAAGCAGAAACGACTGTGAAGTTAACATATTACCATCAAATTTTTAAGAGAAAGGCCTGCAAGATGGCATATATACCGTAATCTAGCAACTCCAGTTGAGCATCCATCACGAGCTGGTTTGATGCACAACGATTCTGATTGAAGTTTAACTGTCAGATCTTGCCAGGTATCAGTTAAATTAGAATTTAATAATTCCTCTGTGCTCCTAACATCTTTGGCTATGGTAAGAACTCCCAAATTTGTCAACTGTACATTACAAAAACAAGAAAAAAATAGAATGATGAGATTTCAGTCTCACAATTAGCTAAATTGAGCTGTGCATTGAAACCAAACTATAAATGAACATGATTTCAAAAACATACATAAGGCTTAGAAGCCAGAACATAGAGTTTGACAACCATTGTCAGTTCATTTTGACAGAAAATTGCTGGAAAAATGATGCACCAAGTGTGATATGACAATTTTTCCTTTGAATGACTTGGAACATTGATTTTGAGCATCATCTAATACTTCTACGTTGCTATTCAAATCAAGATCTTATCAATGTGATTAAGCTTGTTTACATATTTGTTGTATGCAAAGCATGGGTTATCAAGCTTCGAAGTTATAATTTATAAGGTTTGATGATGTTTCATATGAAGGCCAAATAGCACATTTCTCATTGTATTAAGGCATCAACAAGAAATTGTTGACGCCCTCCTTAATGTTACCCAGTGAACTAATTAATCTCCTTTCAAGTTTGCCTCCTCCAAGCTGATTTTGACTTATATCTCTCATGTCATCCATCTTAGGATTATTTTTCTTTACAAGATTGCTTTTGTTTATCACCAAATCATGTATTTTCCCAACTACTTCCAACTGGAAAGTACAGGGAAAAGTGTCTTAACTTCATGTATGACAGGAATTGTTTTATTGTTTTTATCATAAGATGAGATTTGTAAAAATGTTCATTCAGTCCAACTTGACTACGCAGTCTTTCCAGTTGAAAAGCTCAGCACAAGGTTTTCTCCTCTTGTAGATGAGGAAAACAAAAGATATATTCTCTAACGTGCAAAGTAATGGCACAATGAAAGATTATTACCCATGAAATTTGGAATTTATCGTGTCTATATTAATCTGATATAAGGTTGAGTGTAAGGGGATGGCTTCCTTTATTCAACTCTCATTAAATCAGTATAATTAGCCAAACTGAATTTTACATTGCCTAACAAGTCAAGAATTGATTGATTAAACGACAAAAGTAATGGCACAATGAAAGATTAACAGCTACGAAATTTGGAACTTTCTGTATCTTTATTGAAAAGCTATGAGTTTAGATACAAGGGTATTTTCCTTTATGAAGCCCCAGTTGGATTTTTGGAGCAATATCACTAGCCAAGCTAGAAGTTCTGTTGTCAGCAAAATCTAACAGGTTTTGTTGACTGTGTCAACAATTCCAGATTTCAGAACCTCAAGATAATAGCAAATCACTGTCAAAATATTGTTTGCAACAAATTGAAGTTCAGAAGTGAGGGAATAAAAGTTTTTTAAAACCAAAAGACAATGTGTGCCACAAAATTAGACAGTATCATACATGACTAAGAGAAACAGATGTTTGCACTTTATCCATACAAACTTTGGAAGCAGATGGTCCAGGGCCTGCACGATTTAAAAGCCCAGCTAAATGCCAAGAATAATGGTACAGCATTAGAACTGACAGAAATTTAATACCTGTATAGGGAACTCCTGCAGACTCTAACAAAGATTGGAGAGTACCATCTTCACCAATTCCACCATGTACTGTTCAGAAAAGCTGATTATGGTCAAAGGCTAAAGCTAAAAAATCAATTTAAACAACCAAAAAAACCACGAATCTTAATCCCATGTTTGTTAATAAGATTAACACTTGGAATTTCAAGTTAAATGAAACAGTAGCACTTGATAGAAAATAGAGACAGAGAAAAGATACTTGAGAAAGATTAAAAACAATCAGGTTCTTGAAGATCTTTTAGACTAGTAAACTAAATGCTTCCCACATGGGAATGGGACAAAGAAAGAGGAGTTATGGTTACAATGACAAATCTGTATCACAGAATCACGAGTATTAGTCAATGATCATTTACAATTTAACTCATCTAACCAGGGTAATATCAAGGAGGAAAGGAATAAAAAGTGCCTCATGATGACTGAAAAAAATGGATAAATTTCTATTCTTCAAAATGACTTTGTTAAATTATTTTCAAGCAGCAGTTCATGTTGAGATGGAAACTTAATTAAGAACAACTTGATAGAAGATGTGTCAATCATAATACTTTCAGTGGCTTTTGTATTTAACTAGGTGTTCAAAATTCCAAAATTAAAATTCAATGGTCTATCAAATTAGTTTATACGGCTACTGTAAATACATCAAGGAACCTTGATATTTGATAGCATTTATAAATATGAATTGCCAACGATAGGATTCACCATTCAGTTTTGTGAGTTACGGTAGCCTTTTTTTTGTACCAACAATTTCATAGAATAAAGATAAGCTAAGAAAATATTCACCCAAAAAACTCAAATTTAGTAATTCTTTTGCAAGAAAGTTTCAATTAAAATGATTGAACACCAACAAGAATTATTTGTGCTGAATTGAAAATGCAGCCTGACAAACCTCAGTTGTCAAATTTAAAAATAATAGACAGAGAACTATCCTCATCACAGCAATTTGAAGGATTAATGTGTATTCATTTTATTATTGCTAATCATATAAGATTATCCAAAGCCATCTTTGATAAACCAACACAAAAAATGTATCACTACAGTAGTATCTAAATGCACAAAGTCAATTGTCCTTGTAAGCTTTTCAAGTATAGTAAACACTACCAAAGAGATCTAAACTGTTTATAAATGCATTAATGAATCACGTATCCAACATGTCATACAGCGATACTTATTTATCTAGAATTAGTATTACTGCATATGCATGGTTAAGATCAGACCTGCAATAAAAACTATTGCCTGAGCTTCCTTAGCATGCTGGATCCAGTTTTCCAGTGTATAATTCGTAGGAAGTTCTTCAATGATGTCAAAACCCGTAAACCAGTCATGTTTACTAAGTGCTTCTGTTAGTTCACTCATAGCATTGTTGCGTAAATGAGAAGTCAATGAAGCCCTATCAGGTTCAATCGCTTCAATGCATGCTGCCAGAACTTCTTCTGTGGTATGGCGTAGGACAAGAGAATAACTGTTCAAGAACATAGGTTTTATTTAATTAGAAAATTAATATATATATAAATACTGGTAAATTGTTACCTGACCAAGTATATGATGTCAGTTATGTGAAAAAGGAAGGAAAACAATTTTAGGTGCAATTCCAACATATAGATCTGAGTATATTCCCGTTTTTTTTCTTTTTTTTGGAAAAGAAGCAAATTATAAGAAAAGTTATCAGAGCAAGGTGAAGAACACAGGAGATGAGCTGAAAGAAAAGAAGCTTACGGCAAAGTCCAAACAGTTCTATAGTTCTCACGTTGATTTACATCCCCATGCTGGGCAGATGCATAACCTCGTGCAGGTGCTAGCAGGCAAGGAATCACATCAAGCTGACCAAAAAGAAAATTATCATGCTAGCTCAATAATGAAACTTGACATAGCAGGGGGAAAATGATAAATGCTTATGCTATATCCAAGAACAAAATTATGTAACCATTTTTTTCCCTATAAAACCTAAGCACCAAGTCATGCTAACAACTTCCCTACAAATTATCTGCCTTCTTGAGGGACTGAACGCTCTTTCTCATCTCCCCTGGTACATAGGCCTGGCTATATTACCATCTATGTACATGATTTTATCTAAATACACAAGGGTTGGTAAATTGCCAATCCATTCTTTAAAATAAATTCTCTGGAAAATGGTCGACAATGAATATAGGTACATAAATGCATCCATGAACCAAACATAGCATAGGATACAGAAAATGGGCATCCACACAGGAAATATATTTAGTCAAAGGGACTAGAATGATAGAGGCAATTAAGTGAGTAGATACATCTATTTGGATACCACATAGGTAGTCCAAGTAAAATACAATATGTTATGGTACGGTCAAAATTGTGATCCATGGCACTCATTGGAACAGTTAGTTTACTAAAATAGTAAAATACTGCAAAAAAAGATAATTCAATAGGCTAGCAGGTGTCAAATAGCAGTAAGTTAGGAATTTACATCATCATAACCTTGCAAATTGAGCCAAACATTTGTTCCACTCATCAGTGATACTTGACGCTCTGAGGTTTCTCCTCCAAAAAGAACAAAAACCTTCCGACGACCATGGGACTTGGAAGGAATGTTGTGCAAACGAGGAGAATGCAACCTTCTAGCTAAAGTGTTCCATACACTGCTGCGAGATTTGAGAGAAGGAAATCGCGAACAAGCATGCTGAATAACAGTCCGAAGAATATTTGAATGAGAGAACCCAACCTATATAAGTAAAAAAAAGGGTCATTGGAAGATAGACCTACAAAACTCATGGTTAAATAATATTGAATTAACACCAGAAGTCTGCATATGAACAGAAGTGCAAAGTTTAAATATTGTTCAATACTAGAGTATTGGTCCCTTTGGAATGGTATAGATTCAGTACCATGTTGTGCAAACATTAGGCACGCTTTCAAGCATTCGACAATCAACTCAAGTTTTCATCATATAGTCTTATTCTACTTACCTTGTTCACATTTAAATATAGGTCAATAACAATTAGACACTCAATTAATTTAAAATTTTAGAGCAATAAATTATAAAAATATAATAATTATGAAGATTAATAATTATAGTTACTAATATCAAAATTAATAAATTTTCAAAAAAAATGCTAAAATGAATGTTGTGCATTGGATGAGTGCACTAATCCTTGTAATATTTTAGTGAGATTAACCTCACAATTTTTCAAGAACTAAATTGAATAATACTTCAAAAATATTTGATACTGAAATTAGTTAAATATATCTCAGAATCACTAGGAGTTGGAAGTGGAATTGAAAGAAGTATAAGATATTGATATATCTCAATTTCCCCTTCATTTCCCCTTCCTTCCTTTTTTTTCTAGTATTTGATCTCCTCCCTATGATCAACATACAAAATTAAAGGAAGTCATGAGAAGAGAGTCTTAAATCGACCAATTTCAAATGAAACTAGTCAAGCCAAGGCATGTCTCTATCAGTACCACCAAAACGACACAGACAGGTGACATAGTGACATTTGTTTACCCATGCCAACATAATCAGTATCAGTCTGTGGCTAGAACGAGATGTCTTGATTGTGCTTACTGACATCGACTGACTTATGGAACCATGAAAAAGTGAAAAGATTCTATCATCTCTTTCTTGATTTTCCTATTTTGCTGTTATAAATTATAATCCATTATTATGCCAACTCTAGTGGTAAGAATACGATTCTGCAGTCGCCATAAGCTCCAGTTTGAGGTTTTTATGTGTACTTCTTTAGGGCCACTTTGATAACATATTTCATTTCCTGCGTATAGTCTTCTAGGCATATTTTAAAATTTTGTCAGATTACAGATCTCTGGTTCTTGTATTTACAGGGGGCAAAAGATAGTAAATACCTTTGAGGCTTGCTGAAATAGGAAGCTAGTTTGCTCCATGCCACTTACCTGAATTCAATGAACAACTGTCACTGCCATAGCAAGTAGAAAAATGAAACAAGCGTTGTGAGCTCAGTTACCAAAATATTCTCACATACCAAGTTAATATCAGTGAAAAGGATGGTACCAGATTCAGTTAGTCCAAACTTAATATCCTTTCCCAGAGTTGGAATCAAATTAACATGATTGGGCAAAAACCAACCATCAATTCTGGCAAAGTCACGGAGACCAAAAGATTGAAAGAGCATTGATGCTCCTTGCCTTATGCATTCAATTACGTGGATTGGGAACCGTGGAGGGGTGTAATAAGCAACCTGCACAAGACAACCTCGTAAGTAATCTTACAAAAATTTTAGATTGAATTCAATTCAGTGTAAATCAAACCGTTAAGCCAAAAGGAAACAATGTACGAAGAGAGTACAAAACAACATCAACATTAAGAAAAGATAAAATAAAAAAATGCTGCAAACTTACCTGCTGTGTTGGAAGATACTTCCTCCTGTAATTAAAGATGACATCTTCAGAAGCATCAGGTTTGGCCAAAATTTGAAGATCCACCTAATATTCAATAACAACAATATACATACCATTGTTAGTTAACCTACTCCTTTTGGCAATACCCAATCTAATTTCTAAATATCTCTAATTTAACAAATGGTGTCACCCAAGTTTTAATAGAAAAAAAGGTACAAGATGCCACTTAAGAATCTGGGAGGACTGATAAAGCACGGTCTAGACAGTTTCGGAAATCTAAGCAAGCATGTGAAACCTTATTAAGATAAGTACAAGGATAAGTTAAGGAATTGATATGTTTAGCTTCCCTAGTTAGACAAGTAGATTTGACAATGGATCTCAATGTGACGCATCTCAGTAAAAAAATGTGCAACTCTTCATTACAGGATTTAAATTGTCAGGAACAAACTTTTAATGACAGTAGTAACATCTCCCAAGATTTGTCAAATAGTACTCAATATTCTGGATGTTCTAATTGACAATAAAAAAATTTACGTACTCTTGAGAGAAAAATATCAATGTCATTCAGGTTTCTAGGTATCTTAAATAAACGAAATAGCCACAAAGTTTTATCTAAGAAAAGCAAGGGCATTGACTTACTTCGGTTGGAAGTAAAACAATTGGCTTGACATCATTATCCATTCCAACATCAATGACAATTGCTGTAAATTCAATCCCTCCTTCAAGAAAAACTTCAACAAGGACTTTATCATCAATGCCCTGCCACAGATAAACTCAGGTTAAGGAAGGAAATACATATTCTTCATATCATATATTTACTGCAACAGAGAATCAGAAACAAGTCACCTCTTTTATTATGTTAACTGCCTTTTTAATGGCATCATCAATACCATAAGCAACAACAACACCTATGCTTGATCCAGCAAGAGTGGGCTTCACCTAAAATACATGGTGTATAGAAAACTTGTACTGCATGTCTGTACATTCTTGTACAAAAAAATCATTGGCTTACCACAACTTTTCCTTTTTTCTGGTCCAAAAAATTTCTTTCAAACCATTGTACCATTTCATCCCTATTTGGTTGAGTTGCCTAAATTTTGCATATGAAAAAAGAAAACATATTAAGAGAATTCATTCCATTGAAGGAACCTATCATGGAGTCTATCAGAAATAGAAACAGGCTAGAAACTGGGAACTGCATTTACCAATCAAAATGTAGTTAGAGAATCTTAAATAAAAGTTTACAGATGAGATGTACAGCAGCCATTTAACTGGATAATTTATTTAGGGCAAACTTCTAAATGTGAATTCTATAGAACATTGATATAGAATCCCTAAATGTGCATAGTGATAATCTTCATTCATTATGAGAATAAGTTGTGACAACTTTTGTTGTCCAGATTTGGAATGAAATGATACTTTGACAGTTTTTTACATGATACTAGTTCCATAGATGATCAGTACGTTATCATCTAATCTATTCTGGTTTGGAGCACCCTAACTTCTTCATTTTCTGTTTGCTCAAAGTCCACCCAAATTTTCTCAGGTAATAAAGGTAGATACTTAACAAAAAATAATAATTTAAAATTGCAAACAGATGCAAAATGTCGATAAGAGAAAATTAGAGCAGAAGGAGATAAAAGGAAAAAAGATCTACTTGGTAGAAAGCATTGGGAGTAAGTCATAACTTGGAGGCATAAAAAAATTAAATAAAAGGCAATAACTCCTTCCATGTATGTTCACAAATTTCAGATAAATTAGATAGCCAAAGCATTCACTCAACCAAAGAATGCTTTTAAAGATGCAGAAATGGTGCCACACCTGAACAAGAAAACTGGGTACTGTAACAAATGCTTGTCTACTAAGCTCCAAGGATGCATTGTACTGCAAAATAATTTGCAAAAGCAATAAAGAAATTGATAAGAAATATTGTCAGAAAAACTTCAGTGAGCTTGAAAGAATGATAAAACCTTATCTGCATCCCGCAATTGTCAGCTTGATAAATGTTTATAGAAAGAAGAATCAAAAGAAAAAACCAAAGGTAAAAGGCCCAAAACTTGAGGCAGCAGAGAGGGCAGCTTGATAACTTCATCATAGGAAAACTTTGTGAGATAGGAAGCAATATCAGCACAATCCAATTAGAAGGCGAGAAGGGGAAGCAGATAATAGGAAAGAGAAGGAAGCATTGAAATTTGAAAGACAAGGAGAAGCAGTAAAATTGGAAAGGGAAACTGAAGCGATGACAACAGAAACATTACAGTTATTGCATAGTAATGTCAAATATCTGTATGATGGATTGGGTTTCACAGTAAAGAGAAGTGGACAAGAAAATCAATAAATATTTGAGCTGGTACTAGTTAATGGTAGTGAATATCACAATCAATCATGAAACATATTCACAACAGCAGTATAGATGGCTTACCTTGTCAAATGCCTGACGGCATACATGAGAAGTTGTGCCTACGAATGGAACATTAGCTTTCTCCAACAGCTCCTGAACATGCACACATGATGTGAAATCAAACTTAGCTTCAGAACATTAGCCACACATATTTGCATCAAGCAAGTTACAACATTATGGTGGTTCCACAATCAAACATTCTGAATGATTTCATAGTCAATATATTCACGGGAAGTTCAGATGGAATAGACTAAGATTAGTGGCATCTTGAATACTGTTATGTGACAATCTTTTGTGTGAATTATTATCGCGTTCAATTTGTCCATAACACTAACCTGAATACCTCCATCTTCACCAAAACGTCCATGAATTACAGGAAAAACTATATCCACAGAAACAGCAAGATGCTCAACGAAGGCGTGTAAAGAGTGAAAACCTTGTGCAAGGCTGCAAATATTTTGTCAGATAATAGGTCATCCACAAAGGAACTCCAATTCATTGAGCTGCATTCTAGAAGCTTACCTCTCTAATTTGAAATCAAAGTCTGCAGGAGTATTTGAGTATAACTGTAAGCCCATTGGATAAAGGATTACTATAAATGCTAATGATCTGATATGATATATAGACACAGAAGAGATAAACTCCAGTACTCCACAATAGGAAGCATAACAATATTCAAAACAAAAAGACAGTAGCCACATAATAGCAATCTAGAAACAAAAGTAAAACACAGCTTTTGTCATGTATTGAGATTAGTTGTGAACACCATCTAAACAAACAATTATATATCAGTCAAAAGTCATTAAACCAATGACTATTTAGACCCAAGTTACTAACAAACAAAAATATAGAACAGAAAATTTGTTATTAATGTTATAGTTGGCTCATCAAGTGTCTCAATACCATGAAACTTATAATCCAGGAAACTGACCTGGGCAGGTGAAATGGCATATGCATTGAGATTGCAATCAATATAATAGCAGGAGACATGCAAATCTTCTCCCTGTTACATAATACAGAGAAGGAACACAATGTCAGGAACACAATCGTCTAATCTCTCATCTACAAAAATCATCCCCAGATAACACAATGCGGGCATAATAAAAATATCCAAACAAAAAACATTCTTTTTCCAATGATCGAGAAAGCAGCAAACCTGTATGTGATCAAGAACCGACCTCGCGGAGTTCAACGAGATGCCACGCTCCGCGGACGGCCCACCACAGATGATCCCAACCCTCAATGGCCTCCCCGGCTCCTCTTCCTCCTCCAGCACTCTACTCCCCTCTTCGACCGCGGAGTAAAGGTTAGACGAGGCTCGAAGCGGTAGCATGGGAACCCCCAGCTTCGCCGCTTTCAAAACCCACGGGGAGCATCCGGCGACAGACGCAGAGCCGTCCGCCGCCCGCGGGATTGAACACTGCTCGCCGAAGCAATGATTCCTGGGACGGCAGCGAAGGGAGAAGGAGACGATCCCGGGAGTGGGGAGGCGATGGCGGAGGAGCGAGGCCATGGAGATCGGAGGACGGAGGATTCCGCAGAGTTCGAAGAGAGTCGGCAATGGAAAAAAATAGTGGGGGAAAGAGGAGTGATGAGGAGACGCCTTTTGTCGGTAGCGGTGTGGTGATGGACAGCAAGGATTCCGTTTCGATGACGATCGAACGGTCCAAATTGACAACTGAGAGATTCCGATGTGAGATTCCATTGCATATAATCCAAGTAGCAAATAGAATGCGGTGGTTGGAGGTGGAAGTGGGCCACCACCGCCGGGACGGCAATTGTGTAAA
>JBBMKF010248554.1:0-16646 GCA_037834155.1 Curcuma caesia
GAAAGCCTTGATATCATTTGCAAAATCACGAGCATATCTCATTGCGTTTACCTTATTCAGCCTTCTTTGTTGCTTTTGTGATTTCTCTTCCCATGTTTCAATTTTACCAAGGTTTATTGTTTTATTTTGAAGAAAAAAATTGCTTTGAAATTTTAAGTAAATTACTTTGAAAAAATATGCTGGCCTAAGTGAGTTTTGAAAGAAAACTTTATTGGGTAAAAACTCAACAGTGCATTTTAAAAATTTTCAAATCATCAAAAGGATATTTTTTTTATATAAAAAAAATTCAAAAAGACGTCCTATTCAATATTTTTATATCAAAATTATTTGTTGATTTAGTATTATTATAATAATTATTAAAATATATAGAAGTTATTGAATAATTGTTATCATGTATAGAAGTTATCTCATAATTGTCATAATATGTTGTATGAGTTTAGAGTTTAAAATTTTTATTGTGCAGAAGTTATTCAATAATTTATAATATATTTAGAATAAATTTAAAATTATGATTTAGGATCTTTGAACCTTATTATATCAAATATTATTTATAATTTAATTAAAATTATTTAAAATTTATTAAAATTATTTTAAATTGATTGTATAAGTAAATGCTATACATGATATTGTAACTACTCCATTATTTTTATAAGGTATAAATTTTAAATTTATTCTAAATAAGTTATAGGTGTTACTTAATCATTTTTATATATTGTAGTACTTATTTGATATTTTTTATGAATAATGATTCATAGTATGAAGATTGAAGAATGCCAGCATGAATGCTGCATTACTCATTTTATGAGTTGTTAGTGGGACCCACTGTCTATGTGAGTGTCATGTCATATTCATGTTGGTATTTTTCATGCTATAAATCATTACTCATTTTTTATATGCTATAGCAGCTATTTGATAATACCACTAAATCAAAAAGTATATATATATTTTTTAAAACGATGCTCATTTGATATTTTTGAACCTTCTTTTCTGCGTCCACAGGAATAATACTTAGATAATTTAAAAAATATATTACAATATTTTTAGTATTTTTAACTTATAATGTTAAAATATTTTAAAGATTTTTTTGGATTATAAAATACGTATTTAAGACGTAGATAAAGGCAATTTGAATTTTAAAAGAGATACTAAGTGTTGTAATTATTCTGAAAATGAGTTTAATCAACACGTGTCGGTCGTGAAAGACCCTTCACGCGATGGTCTGTGTATGGACCTTCACAGCAACACAAAAATTTGTTCTGTGTAACAGTCCATAAAGTATTTAGGGATTTAGGTTCGCAATTTGCCGTGCGACAAACAGCGACGCCGCGATGCTGCTGTTCGTCCTCCGCCGCCACAGCCTCCCGGCACAATTCCGACTAAGAAACCTCTTCTCTTCCTCCTCCGACTCAGCTGCCTCCGCAGTTCCTCCACTGAAGCCGTTTTCCGTTGTCGAGTACCTTGTAGATTCCTGTGGTTTATCTGCCGCCGAGGCATCCAAGGTCTCCCGTTCCTTATCTGGTCTCAAATCGAGTAAGAAACCCGACCACTTCCTCAACTTCTTGAAGTCCCAGGGCTTCACCGACTCCCACATCAAGAGGATTATCAATATCAACCCTAAAAGCGTCTGCATTAAGGTGGAGCCAAAGTTCCGAGCTTTGCTCGACGCGGGCTTCTCGCAGTCCGACCTAGTCGGGATGATTACATCATATCCACGTATCCTCGAGTATAACATGCGTTCTGTCGTCCCCAGGTTAGAGTTCTGGGATCGTCTGTTTGGATCGAGGGAGCTTCTTGTTAAGCGTTTAAAGAATAAATGGGTTTTTGGCCACAGTGTCGAGAAAAGAATCCTTCCCAACCTCAAGTTTTTTATGGACGTGTGCGGTATCTCTGAAGAGAAGGCGTTTCAAGCATTGAAACACCGCCCTGACCTCCTTGTCCTGAAACCAGATTCACTCCAGACTTTGGTCCGTAGAGCCGACGAGCTGAGTCTCCCCCGACAATCTCCAATGTACCCGCATTTGCTTATTGTTCTTTACGGCATCAACAAAGAACACTTCGAGGCCAAACACAAATTGTTTGCGAGCCTTGGTTGGTCTGAGTTAGACTTCTTCAATGCAGTCAGGAAAACGCCAACCTTATTAAATATTTCTCAACCTCACTTACGGAGGAAGATGGAATTTTTCATCAAGAAAGTTGGCTGTTCTCCTTCCTTCATCACTCAACATCCAGGAATTCTGCTATTTAGTTTGGATAAAAGGTTGATTCCTAGGTTTCAGGTGTTGGAGTTGTTGAAGTCCGAAAATTTATGAACTGCAAAAGCGAGTCTGGTCCCTTATATAGGCCTATCTGACAAAAAGTTCATGGAGAAGTTTGTGCTTCCATTTAAAGAGAAGGTCCCTAAGCTAGTTGACATTTATCACTGGCCGTCAAGGGAGGTGTCCATCTAATTTTGAGTTCTATAATCAGAAGAGATTTTTAGAATATGTATTCAGGTGCGAGACTCTTCCTTAGCTAAATTTGTGCTTTCAATTGATCTTGTTTTCCTAAAATTTCTGGACACTCTCTGCGTCAAAATTCAGTTTATTTAACTAGTGATTGTTTCTGTTAAACACCCTATCATAGCTATTATAAATAGTTAACTGGTCAATAACCTATCATCATAATACATGAATGACGAGTTTGTTTAAAGAAAGTCTTACCATGAATCATAATTATGCATCTCATTATGTAGAAGTTATTCAGGTGTTGATGGGTATGTTTTCCTAGGTATAGCACCAACTTTGAAGAAAGAGTGACTGAAATGAAAAGAAGCATTGTAAGTCATATATTATCTTTTGTGTGGCTCTTTGGTCTGATGTTTTTTTTTTTTTTAAAATACGGTACAAAGATACTAGAATACATAAAACTGAATAAAACAATATTGCTATCATCACGGAAATAATAGAGAAAATATATTAAGATGGTATGAACACCTTTGAAGACGATTAAAGATGTTTCTAAGTTGTAGGCAGTCTACCTTTGGTCCATAGAGCCGACGAGCTGGGGGTGCCCCGACAATCTCCAATGTTCCCGTTGTTGCTTCCCGTATTCCACAGTATCAGCAAAGAAACCTTCGAAGCCAAACATAAATTATTGCTGGGCCTTGGCTTGTTGGAGTCAGACTTCACTGCAATCCGGAAGAGGCCAACCTTGTTAAATATTTCTCAACCTCACATGCGGAGAAAGATGGAATTTTTCGTCAAGGAAGTTGCCTATCAGCCTTCTTTCATTGTTCAACAGCCATTGTTACTTCTGTTTAGCTTGTAGAAGAGGGTGATTCCAAGATTTCGGGTGATGGAGTTGTTGAAGTCGAAAAATTATGGACCAAACAAACGTGTCTGCTCTGCTCTCTTGTTTATGCTTATCTGATAAAAAATTCAGGGACAGGTCTCCCATATAAAAAGAAGCTCCCTGAGCTACGTGACATTTGTGATTCGTCATCAAGGGTGTTGTGCCTCTAATTTTGAGTTCCGGAATCATTATGGAAGAGATTTTTTGGAAGGTTTATTCAGGTGCCAGACTCTTCTTTATCTAACCGATAAATCAAGCTCTTTGGGCTTTCAATTGATGTTGTTGCAGTAAATAGCTATTATATTTAGTTCACTGGTCAATAGCCTCTCAATCATAATTCATGAACAACGAGTTTGTTTGTGGCTTGTCTAAAGCAAGTCTTAAAACGGATCATAATTATGTGCCTCTTTTGTATAAGTTATTCATATGTAGCACCATAAGGAGCTCTTCCATTTGTTTATCATTTGGAACTTTTATTTGAAGGTTCTATTTTGGCATTTACCACATATTTAGGTATCCAAATGCTAATTCCCACAATCTTAGGTCGTCAAGAATTGGCACATCAATAACCACAGGTTGTCGAGAATTCAAGATTTGCAATATTCAGTTGCTATTAGTCATAGTTGATTGAAGTTGTAGTATTGCTATTCTAATCGTTCATCAAAGAAGTCATGATTAATCCTAGTATTATGTCAACAGTAAGAGAGCAAAGAATGCAAGAGAGTTTCAAGAGAACTTTGTGATGGTATTTAGCGCAGCAGCGAGCTCACAAACATGGAGATGAAAATGGTAAGGTACTCTAATGTTTTGTTGTGATTATTTAGGAGAAGAATTTTCTCCATTTTAAGCCATCATACATGATTTGAGTAGCTGATCTTTGCGACTTCTCAAGCCAATTCAACTAGAAAAAGCTGGAACTGGCCGTCAATTTTACCTATAAATCCGGTTTTAAAAATACTACTTAAAACACTGAATTTGATCTTTCAGATTTTCAGTATTCAAACTCACATAAAATAGCAAGTTACTGAATACACACGATTCGAATATGACTGCATGTTACATACAAAATAACCTGTTGAGTGTTCTCCGTGGAATTGTTCTGATGGTATAAATGAAAAACTTTATAAAGTACATAATGATGATCTTCTAACAGGCTTCATTTCTTGAAGACTACTTTCACTTAGACAACCAGTAAATCAACATGAGAAATGTACAAACAGAAGCCACGAGAGAGAGAATTATGGTGTCAATAGACTTTTTCCTTCTAATTGAAGACAAAATGTGATTTACCTGCAGAGAAAGGCAAAGGCAGATTGTATGATGCTATGCATTGCATTGATTAAAAAAAACAAAGATTGTGTCCATCCAATATAGTATTAGCATACCGTAGGAAGTCTGCTGCTGACATTGCTGATCTTTGTGGTGATGCCACCGAATGTGGAACGCTGAAGAACAAGTGTTCCTAGAGTAGCTTGGGCTTGAGATATTACATTATCCATCTGCAGTGAGACAAACATGGAGTGCAATTAAAAGTTAAATGAATAAGAGGATTAATCACTTCATAAAAATGAGAATTTCAAGGCTAATGAGATACGAGGCAATTCTTTGCATGGCCTCATGATACGACATTAAATCATTGAAGTAGCACGTGCCTGCCATAAAAAAATGGGCAATCTACAGTCGTATTTGGAATCCTTGGTTCATATGTGAATGAGCAGCATTAAATGCGACTACAAAACCTCAGATTTCCTTAAGAAAATCTGGGAATTGTTAGTAATTTTTCAATTATTGTGCTGTGATGCACTCTGCAATCCTTCACAATGATTGACCTTGACATTCATAGAAATCACTTTCTTTGTATATACATACCCAACAGCCTACAGTTCTTTTAATGCAAATGAGGATGACAATGTTGTGGAGAAGAGATATAACTTCTCATCTTCGCCCCACCTTTTGTATGAGGTGGAGCGGATCAAGTTATGATGCAAAACTAAGACATTGTTACTTGCATTGACCAAAAAAAAACAATATATAATGATATGGGGTAAATCAACATTGGACAAAGTGGGTTCAAATTGAGCACACATACTCTAGATACTTGGTTAGGTATTTACAAACATGACCTGAATAAACAATTTACTTCATGTTATTTGACACCAAACTTTTAGTAATTTTGGTCGCATCCAGTGAAATACATCCAGAGCAGGCTCATGAAAGTTCTAATTACGTGCTCATATGACTAAAAAAGTAAAAAGTAAAATATAGATAGAAATTAAAATGGAATCCAAAAGATAGAGTAAAATAAGATTAAAAGGGGATACATAGAAGTTGAGAGGGAGCGAGGGAGCGAGGGAGTGAGGATACAGAAATGGCACCTGCCCTGAACTTCTACTTAGAGCTGTTTGTTCTTTAAGTAAAGCGTGTTCAGTAGAATCAGCACCATCTTCCATGTCTGCTTTTGCTCTATCATAATCTCTAAATTCTAGAAGTGATGATCGTTCTTGCTTTACTCTAAGGCCAGAACGAAGCCTATAAAATTCCTGAAAGATCCCACATTAAATGCCAGGTTAACTTCTACAATTTTTGTGTACCATAATCTTATTTTTAAAAATTTGCAGAACCTTTGACAAACTAAAAAAAAAATATTAGTAATATATTTGTACCTGAGTAAGATCTTGTAGTATTTCCTTATGTCGCGTCAATGTATGGGAAATGATCTGAGAGCCTCCGGAAGATACCCAAGTCTGCATTTGCAAATTGACTTGCTGGAGTTGCTTCAGTAAATGTTCAATTCCAGATTCCAAATCAGCTACCGAACCATCAGCTTTTGATGAAACTAGTCTACGATATGAGGTCATATGCTCATCCAACTGAGCTTCAAGCTTCCTTGCCTATCAACAAGGAGAAAGAAATGTATCTACTAATTAAGGAGAAAAATGCATAATGGTTGGACATGTCTTTATACCCATCATAAAAGATTGTCCTAAGAAATAACCATAAATTGTCTATCATGATTGCCAAGCAAGCCCCAAATCGAAATTAATCCACAAGCTAACCTTGCATGCTGACATTGACTGGTAGCGACATATTGAGGTAGGTTATCTCCACCAAATAAAATACAGTATCACTAGAGAAAATAAAATTTCTATGCATCATCTCACTACTGCTGTTCATTTTCTCGATAGTATTCTTGATGTAATTTTTTTATTATTCATGTTGTCTTCCAGATGAAACAAGAACTAAGACAATTCACAATTAGAAAGACAGTAAATGAAAATATATACCTATAATGTTAAAGAGTAATAATGATCCTAAGTATAGTTAGGCAAGGCAAGAAATAGAAAATAATAGTGACATTTGATACAGATTACCCATCTTGAATCATGGAGAATTGAATACCCTTGGGTTGCTTGATAATATACTTGGACAAAATTGAACTAGTGATTCTTTTAGATGACAGTTAATGAACTATCCAACATAGGAACTATCTTGCAACTATTCATACATTGCGACTAAATTTAGGGAAGAGCCTGTTCAATAGAAAAAATGTTCTACCTAAGTATGGTACATTCTTATCAAGTTTGGCAGTGGCTCAATACCAATGAGTTCAATAGTGGTCATGTAGGTTATCATGAACCCAGCACAAGTCAAGTTTTGTGTTGTTCAAAATTGTTTGGTAAGGTATTTGATCCAAACCAAAACGACCAAGCCAAGCTTGGTTTCTTTTTTTTGAGCTTGAGCTTGAGCTTGGTTCAAGCATGAGCTTGGTTAATTGAGATGTTATTACTCTCTTAATTTAAGCTTATTTGATTATTTAAAATTTTTACATTTTTAAACTTATTTGATTGGTCAACAAGCTTGATATTCCAAGTTTATTTGTTCATTTTGAGAATTATTTATTTATATTTTTATAGTTTGATGATGAATATGCTTTGTTAGTGAACATTGTTCATAATAGTTCACAATCTTTGTTCACAAATATTAACAAGTTAAACACATGGATTTCTGCTTGTTAATTTATTTGAATGAGTTGTTCAAGTTCATTTATTTAATTTGTACATGTTGTATGGACATAAGCAAGCTCTTACCATGAAGAATACAAAGCTTATTCACGAACATTTAGTTCATTTGCAGCTCTATAGGTAAACAAAAAAGGAGAAAAGAAAAATCCTCTAGAAATTGTTGAAATGTATGGTCTGGAAACAAAGCTATCTTGTACAAATCTGCTGACCTATCTTGTACAAGTCTGCTAACATGTTTTATCATAAGTAACTTCTTAAAGTTTTAAATGAAGAAAGTGCACAATATCAATGCTTCCCAAGGAAAAGAAAGCAATTTCTTGCTGAATGGATCATCAATGTCACGTTTAGCAAAGTTCATTCTTTTTTCTTTTTGAAACTTTTGTGTTTCTTTAGGCACTACATTTGGCCATAAGTGAGTAAAGTGAGATAATTTTGCCTCAACGTGCATGAAACAATTAGAGTCACAACTATAGAAAGCCATTGTAAACCTAACTAATGTCATTTGCTACATAAATTTTATCCTTGCATTGAGCCTCTATGCAAAGAATAAATCATCAAATAAAATTTCTTTGGTTACCATCTACATCTTATATTGAGCATCTACTAATGACAATGCAAGATATATATATCCATCAAACAGAGTCAATTGTCTGAAAATACAAGATCGACCTATACATCAAATAAAGCATCAATAGACAATGGTTTGACATACACACCAATTGTTTTTTTTCCTTGGTACACAGTTTTGTTATCATTTTTCCATTTTCTTCTTCTTCTTCTTCTTTTTTGCATATGATGGCATAATTCATTATATTGCCCAATGCAGTGGGACCAAATTCAAAGACCATATCACTACCGGATCACATTTTGACTATTTTATTAATTAATAAGTCAAACATTCATCGCTAAAATATAAAAAATAAATTAAAGTACTAGTTATGGTTGTGAATTAGCCTCCACATACCCATCACGCTTCATCTGTTCTAGTCGCCAGTGGTCTTTTTTACTTTTTTATAAAATAATTTCTATACTTGTCCAAAATGAACTTCAATACAAGCTTTTCCCCAAAGCATCTTATTCAAATATGGATTACAGGAAATCATATTAAGAAAAGTGAAATGTATAAAAAACTTATTAACATGAACGATAGGAGTTAAAAGACCTTATAGATTATTTGTATTTTTGCGGTAACAGCTGATCCGAGTTATCATAGGTACTAAATGCTTATTCTTACATATTATATGGTGTCAATATATTTATTCCATGATCCGGTGAGATAGTAGCAACTAAGAATTTAAGTCGCCTTAACATTTCGAGGATCTGAAGCAAGCTTTCAACTTCAAAGCGATGTAATCAAGAAAACTCTAACAAAATTGGTGAAAAACAAACCAAAATAATAAACAATAGATCTTAGGCACTGGGTGCCTTGATGTCCAATCAAATTCAACGAATAAGACGCCCACATGTCCTACCAACGGAATCCAAATCCAGAGCAATCAAAATTTTGCGGATTCATGGTCAGTTCAAGACCAAGTTGGCAGAATAAAAAGGAGCGAAGTAAAAAAAAACAACAATTCAGATGTTCGTAATCAGATCAAAACCAAAACCTCGAGCAGATAAGATTTTACAAGGGATCTGAAAAAGTTAGGGCACCTGTTTCCTAAGGGCGTCCCACGAGGACGCCTCCATGATCGCTCACCAGAGATCGACCGCAAGACCGACGCGGAGATAGAGATATACGAAGCGGCGAGGGTAAGCGAGAACGAAGGTTGCTTCGAGTTTCCGGGACAAGAACTTCTTTCACGGAGAGTTGAAATCGATGGGCGAACCGATGGAGTGGGTAACTCCGCCAACCTCTAACGTTTACGCCCGGTTTATTTCGAGGCCGAGGAAAATAAACCGCTAAAATTCGACCGGCTAACTAGATCGGGAAAGGATCTCAGTAGTTTCGACAAGGGATCGATTCGACCGGTTTCTTGGTCCAAACGGCGATAAAATCAAATGAAGATTTGGTTCAATTGCTGATTTCTGGTGAAGAAACGCTCTTAGCTCATTTGAAGCAGTTCAAATCAATTTCTACTTATATTATAACCGTCAATTTAAATTAGATCCATCGAATTGGTCTATTCTTTAAGTAATTTAGATGGATTAAATTAAAATTTTATCAATTCATTTTAAGATTAATTCAGATAGATTGATCCATCTAGACTCGTGACCTGCGTAGACACAACATACTTGAATTGGTTCACAGATTCAAAATATTTATTTATTTATTTTAAAATTAAAATAAAAAACTCAATAAATTAATTAGTGGGATTGATCTATCTAAATTATAATTTAAATTTAAAATTTTTAATTTATCAATTTAAACGATAATTCAAACTTAAAATTTTTATTATTTTTTATTTTTTAATAGATTCGTGGACCAGATCAATCTATAATCCATTTTAGATTGGATTGAAAATTTTTCAATCCGTCAAATTGATGAATCAGTCCATCGCACCTCACCATATGATAAATTTTTAATGAATTAACTCACTCCGATCCGTTTGACAACTCTATTTATTTTGCCCTCAATTCCTGCCGCAGACAGAAAGATGCCAAAGAGATCAAATCCCTTCCTCGGCCGGCGCCGTAACCTCTCTTCCGGATGCGGATGGCAGACGACCGGTATCGCCGCAACCTTAGTTGGGGCAAACACCTTAATGACGATAATGAGATTTCTCACTGTTCCTTGTAAATATAACACACGTCCAAATCCAACTAAAAACTAATCAAATACACAGCAAATAGCAACTCTTCATGAATCTGATTGAACTTTACATTTTGCAAATGTTGATATTTTGATCCTAAATAGACCCTTTATGCAGTTACTGTTACTGAGCGATGTTTTGGAGCAGTTACTGAACCCTGGCTCATGCAGCTTGCCACCCAAGTTGACGGGCTCGTCGCTCCCAAAGTGCTGTTATCTTCTTCTCCTTCCTCAGGGATGCCTCAGCTCGTTCTCTAGCCTCCTCACATATCTCAGTTGCAGCAATGCACTTCTCAACCTCTTTCTGGTACTGAGACGCTGATTTCTTGGCGTCGATAAGGGTGGCATTCATATGATGAGCATGTTCCTCAGCAACAGCCTCTTGTAGCTTCACTTCCTCTGTGAGGAGATCCACAAACTGCTTCTCCATCTCCTTGCTGAGCTCAGGATCATTTTTCCCACAATCTTCAATTCAGAGGGTTGTGTTAGATAACCATAGCCGACAACATTTGCAAAGGTGGATGTAAACATGATCAAGAACCACAAGACGTGTGGATAACCGTGGCAATAGTCAATGAAAATGACAAGTGATAGTAAATAAATGAAACATGCAAGTATATTGTCTAAAACCAGCTTTTGTTTACTTCAGAAATGCAACACTGCATTTATCATTCAGTTTCTCCACCCTGGGAAGAATTTTGAGTGCTTGCAGAAGCCTCAGTAATTTATTTCAATCACCATAAACACAAAGGATTGCCTTTTTTATTCCTAGTAAGGAAGCTACATTCACTAATTATGAATCTTTATCTAATGATTCCAATACTTATGCGATCTAACTATAAATAGATTCATATGTTCATCTTATTTGTCCATTGTCAACCAATTCATAACTCTTATTAATTTGACATTTTGAAATAAAAACATCAATCAAATATGAGTTCAGTTTGATAAACTAATATAAACTAAATTCCCATAGGGCAAACAATGTCCATGAAGGTGTGATTAATAACTGCCGTAATCATATTCAAGAGAAATGCATGTGGCTGACTCTAAATTTATACAAATGGCAGTTGTTAGCATCAATTTGCATACTGTTCACACACTGTGATGATGAAGAGAGTTGATTATGCTCCACCAGAATATAATCGATGAATAGGAATGACTCACACTGGTTGCTTGAGGTTAATTGAGCAAGAAACTTACTGGTTCAGCTCATAATAGGTCATTGACTAGGTTGGTAATGTCAGACAGTTTATACTTATATATCATAGATCATTGACATAATCTGAGCCAGTTTTGGAAAGATAAGAAACATCAGTAGTCAGAAATGAACCTTCAGAGAAGATACTAAGTTTTGGATAAAAGACCCAATCAGAAATATTTCTTGGAACATTCCAGTCCTACAACAGCAAGCTGTTTGACAAGATTGGCGAGCGTCAGAGATGATTATGGTGGTTCTCACTATTGTTGGTCAAATTCTATCTCAATTATTCTGGCATGCATGTGCAACATCTTTCAAGCTCATAGTAACAATAAAGACGGGTGAACAAAGGCATGATTTATCCGATCATTGCATGGTTCCATAAAAAGGAGTTAGAAAATAATTAGTCTTGCACCAGATGCTTTTATCCCTGTACACACATGCCTAGGTTTTATAGATATTTGAAGGAACACAATGACAGGTAAAAGAAATGAAAGGAGAAATAAGCCACCATGCATAAATTCACTGCAAAATATAGTTGGAAAACTTGGCACCATAATATAGCTTCAATGTCAATAAACTACAAATGCTTCTTTACCTGTCACAGAGAGGTTCAACAATCCTGAGAAAGGTAAAAAAGGAAAATTACATTAGCATGAAGAAATACAATGCAGTAGAATCCTTTATAAACTTCAAATAAACAATTTCATACGTTGAACAAGAATAGAACTTGTATAAAGCTTCATACAGTAGGCATGAAACAACAAACACTTGCACACGCGGTACAATTCTAGATTGTAAGACTTCATACATGATTTGGCAACTTCAAATATCTCCAAACTAAAAATGCCAGTCAGTGGATTGAGAAGCAGAGAGAAACAACATGCACCACTAATCGATTGAAGAGTGATGGAATTATTTTTAATAAAATCCTTATCAAGAAGGGTTTAACTTCAAGTGGGATTTGGTTGGGTTTTCATGAGAAAGAAAGATTCAAATGATGGAAGTCCTAAGGAGGTCAAGTGTTGGGCGATTAATGAATGGTGGCGATCTAGGCTTTCATGGCACTTTAAAGGCAACTAATTCTCTTCAATAACTAGGATAGATTATTAAGAGGAATTTTTCTGGAAGAGGATGAAGGATATATAATAAGTTGCTAGGCTTAGATTTGGATGAACTCACTATTTACTTGATTTTTTTCCACCTGATAGAAGTTCCATTTCCATGTATTTTATCTTACAGTTAAAACCCCCAAAACTGACTGAAATGTTCGAGAGATGGTAGCCTATGGAGGCCAATTGAGGCATATTTGTACAAATGATCACAGAGGAAAATAGCTGGTCATAGTGGAGCAGGAAGGTTGAGCCTTACCAAATTGAAGTACTTAATTCAACAGATTTATATTTGCTGTTTATGGAATCAATTGTTGGACTGTTATATTGTCAATGAGAAATGAAATTTCTCAGCAGAACAATGAGTAGGATGTTAAAAGTGGCTAACTTTATTGCAAGTATGGAGACTCTTGGGATTGGCTTAAGTTTATGGCAACTAAATGAAATCATGAATCATGTTGAATTGCTACTTGGATGGGAGATTTTTCAGATGAACAATAATCAACATATTTGCAGGATATTAAGTTAACTATAGTATGAAAATGCATTTGACCAGTTATTCTGGGTTAAATGAGATTGAATGTCACTCCAGGGACTCTTCTGTCTAGCAGTAGCAGGTTAGGGAGAATGGGAAGAAGTCTTCAAACATGGTCAGAGAGAGGGGCAAAAATTTAACTTAATAGAGCATATCTCTCCTATAAGAAGAACTATTACATCTTCATGGACAAGGCAAAATCATATTCAATCTCAAATTTTCTATCTTGAGTCATAATTTTTTTTTTACTATAAAGGAACGAGACACACTCTTCAAAATATATTTGTACCATAAGTATATATGACACGTTCATAGGTGCATTAGAAAAAGGTAAATTTGTGCGGTGACAATGCAATGTCAAAGACTAGGTTAGTTTAAGAAATAAAACACATAGCATTCCCTAGATAACAAGATGATAAAATGATGATCATAAATTCCCGATGCCACCTTAATACATATTCTCGTTTTGTTATTTATAGGATCTAGTCCTAATTACCCTTCAACGATATACGCTTTTTGTCTATCCTAGTAATTCGCATACTGTATCACGAAATTAGACAGTCCCGAGAACTCCAATGGAGCAAAAATCCAATTATAGATGAGACAGAATGTCATACGCCTACAACTTGCATAGACAATGCATTAGCAAGATTGCCAAATCTGAAACTGAGAAAAATTGGATGAAACATATCTCCCAGTCACTGAAAGATCCGAAGTTTAAAAATTTCCAATTTTGACCAGATCCATCCTTCTAGCTACGAAAAAAAATGGATCGGATCAACCACAATACCCAGATCAGTATTGGAAACCAAGGGAGGAATTTAAAAAAGAAAAAGAAAAGAGATCACCAGGTGCGACGGCATCGAGAGAGAGAGGGGGCGGGCAATCGCAGACGCAAGGGGCGCATCCGGGAAGGGTGGAAGAGGAAGAGAGAGATCGGGCGGTGGCGAACCCTTTCTTGAAGCGCCAGTAGAGGGCGGGGCCAGAGACGCACAGCGCCGAGGCGACTGCGAAGGTCACCAGCAAGCATTTGAGGCACGCCCCCGACGGCCGACCTGCGCTCGACATCTCGTCCTTTTGTTTTCCTTCACTGAACGGTTCCGTCGGTGGAGTGGGCTTCAAGCTCAGTGAAAGCAACAGAAAGCGGAAGGAAGGAGCCGCTCGAATCAATAATTTCTGATTTCATTCGGGTAAGTGAACCGGTCTTGGTCCGGTTCTACTCGTTAAACCGGCCAAGACTTCGATTCATTCAAAATTCTCTTCTTGTGACGGTTCTACGGACTGAATAAATATTCCTTTAGGATATAATAAATTTCTTAAAAATATTATTTTCAAAGTACACGTTTGAAAATAATTTCCAATACCTTAGATTTACTTAATTCAATAATTGTATATTGTTATTGTAGTATATAATAATATACAAATAATATTTTGAAAGTAAGTATTTTTTAGAGAAGATTTTTATTATGAATATAATATTTAATTATTTATGTAGAATGATATTTCATAGTATTGGAATGAGACATATCTTTTTTATCATAATCTTTTATTTAAATATTAGAAAACACCGATGAAAAGATACATATCTCTTAGATCATAATATTTCATTTAAACACCAAAAATACTAATGAAAGGATATGTCTTTTAGATCATATCCTTCCATTCCATTTTATGGAATCATCAACAATGGTGTCCTTTCTATCTGATGGCCTGTGAAGAAAATACATAAGTGAGGATTGACATTGCCAGCATGACCCCTTCAACAATCAAGTCGACACCAAGCTAAGAAATGAGACTTGTAGAGATGCGAGAGAAAAAGAGTGAGTGCGTGGGGGAGAAGAGTTGCTTCCACGTACAAGAACAAAATTATACCATAACTTACCTTTATTGGTTGTTATATAGCAGACAGGGAAGGAATCTCCATGTAGGATGTTGTGTCCGTCAACTGTCCCTTTGAGAAGTCGTTAAGGCACAAAATGGAGGGCAACCGTTAAATCATACCCTAACATGACTGAATCTTCACATAGGATGTCACGTACATACCAACTATCTATCTGAGGGGCGGGTAGGACACCAAGGGGCAACTATCGTTGAGAGAATTTCTATATACGATGACATGTGTCCGCTTGTTGTAAGTTTAAGGGGCGGTTAAGACACCAAGAGGTGACAACATTTGAGAGAATCTCCATGTAGGATGACACGTGTCCATGAGCTGTTCGTCGACGATTAGGGCACCAAGGGATAATAGTCGTCGAAACATAGCTCAAAGAATCTCCACATAGGATGGTTTGTGTCCACCATATGCACTAGTCATTTTGTTAGGGTGTTAGATCGTCAAAGTTGAGGTCGAGTGCCAGATTGACTAATTCTAGGTGGGCTCTCGAATCCGAATGAGTTGTTGTTAGATGAACCTTGAGTGCTCAGGAGCACAGGTCCCAAACGATTTTTCCGAATCTGAAAGAGATGTTATTGGGACGAATACTAAGTCCTCAGGAGCGCAGATCCCGAGCGACCTTCTTGAGTCCGAATGAGATGTTGTTGGATGAACATTGAGGGCTTGGTAGTGCAAATCCCCAGCGACCTTCCTGAGTTTGAATGAGATGTTGTTGGACGAACATTGAGTTCTTGGGAGCGCAAATCTCAAGCGATCTTCTTGAATCCAAATGGGATGTTGCTAGACGAACACTGAGTGCTTGGGAGCGCATATCCCGAATGACCTTTTCAAATTCGAATGGGATGTTATTAGATAAGGGTTAAGTGCTTAGGGAAGGATATTGATGAGTCAGGAACGCTCGCAAAATGAGACTGATCAATCGAGAAGTGTGACCGAATGCTCAGGAAATAACTCAGAAACCATTACACTCCTCCCTTCAAGTCGGACTGAGCAAAGTCGAATAAAATTTAATTAAGTATGAGATGATTGTCATCATTAGGTATTAGTCGTGGTCAAAGAAAACTTGAGCAAGTAGAACCCTAACACTCTGTTTGGGAGGAGGTGAGGGAAAGGGAGGGCAAATATGCGTGCGTAGCTTGCCCATGGGCATGGACTACCTTTTTATAGGAGCTGATCTCCGAAATATCAGCAACCGTTTGAGAAGTATTATCATGTACTTATTCAGCTTTGAAGATTCCGTCTGTTGCTAAATATTTGAGGATGCGTTCCTATTTTGTGGAGGAATCGGTTATATCTTCTCTGGATTAGAAGGAACGATCCTATATTCAATAAATATCATGTGCAGGAAGTTGATCTTAGATGCAAGGGTTGTGCTGAGACCAGGTTATGAGATCAGCACATTATGTCAAGATTAAGTCTTAGTTGGTGTGCAATACTGAGGTCGAACCATGAGGTCGACGTGCGATGCTGAGACCGAACCATGAGGTCGGTGTATGATGCTGGGACCGAACCATGAGGTCGACTTATGATGCTGGGACCAAGTCGTGAAGTTGACGCATGAAGTGGGAGATATCTAAAGGTTGTGGCAAGAGCTCGGTGTTTGCTCAAAGAGACCGATTAAGGCCAGAGAGAGCTCGACATGTGTTTAAAGAAGCATACCGAGATCGGAGAGAGCTCGACAATTAATGAATACTTATTTTTACTTATTTTTCTCGTATCTCTTATGTTAGGATCGGTTGAATAGCTAGAGGGGGGTGAATAGCGTTTCTCGATTTTTCTTATTCTTTCTCTGCACAGAGA
>JBBMKF010248662.1:0-16644 GCA_037834155.1 Curcuma caesia
CCAGATATTGCATATTCGGTTAGTGTTGTTAGTCAGTATATGTCATCTCCAACGGTTCATCATTGGGCAGCATTAGAACAAATTTTGTGTTATTTGAAGGGTGCACCCGGACGAGGTATTGTATATAAAAATCATGGGCACACTCATATTGAATGTTTTTCAGATGCAGATTGGGCAGGTTCCAAAATGGATAGAAGGTCTACCTCAGGTTATTGTATCTTTGTTGGAGGAAATTTAGTATCATGGAAGAGTAAAAAGCAAAAGGTTGTGTCACGATCCAGTGCAGAATCAGAATACAGGGCTATGACACAGTCTGTGTGTGAAATAATGTGGATATATCAACTGTTAACTGAAGTAGGACTCAAAATTTCAATACCAGCAAAACTATAGTATGGCAAGCAAGCTGCTATTCACATTGTATCAAATCCCGTGTTCCATGAGCGGACTAAACACATTGAAATTAATTATCATTTTGTTTGTGAGAAAATTCAACAAGGCTTGATCACTACAAGATATATAAAAACTGGAGAACAATTAGAGATCTTCACAAAAGCTTTAAATGAGATCCGAGATGATTATCTTTGTAACAAGTTGAGAATTATTAATATCTATGCTCCAACTTGAGGGGGAGTATTAGTTATAAAAAAATATATTTCCTAGAATAGGCCCATAAAATCGGTATATGGACCTTGTATCTTGTAATGGAATAAGGATTCTTTTGTTATTTTCTATAACAAAAACAAAATAAGCTAAGACATGTGGAATTCTTAATTACAATATAAAATTTCTAACACAAGGAAAACAATATGATCATTTAAGTTAAATAGCAGTTAGATAATGGTTATACCAAAAGCCGCAAAAATTACACAAGTTGAACTAACCTCTTGCATTTGAACACCAGGAGCATGTTGTATAGACCGCAAACATTCTAGAACCTGAAACCTGATTGTGCCAAGATATGACTTACTATTCAAGTTCTCCTGCCACAAAACATTAAATAAAGAGATAAGTGAAAATTTTCCTGGGACTTCTTTTAGTACAAATTACAGCATCTATAAATGTTAAAAATTAATGTGTATATAAACAGTTCTGATCTGTTGTACTTGGTCAATAGTTTTAACAAAATATTTGAGGTCCAACTAAATGAAATAAAATTTTAATTGTGTGCTACTGGTAAAAAAACAACCTATGCGAATTGATTAGAATTCAAGGAAAGATTATCCTAACAGCACCTACCATGTTGCCATTGGGAATTTTCAAAGTGTAGTCTGGTGCAAAATACTTAATATAATCATTATCTGGGATTTCTGCAAGCCAAAAAAATATATATTAGCATGGACAGTTTCTTATTTTGCAAAGTTAGTATCAAGTAAACAGTAACAAGTAGATGGCATAAAGTTAAAGTGCATGTGCAGTAATGAGCAAAGAAGGGCAAACAACATGAACGTTGTTAGATTTCTTTACTACCCAGTTCACATATAAGATCAACATCTTCACATGAAGTACTTTACTTCAAAAATTCTCATGACTTAGATAACCCACAGGTGGAGAATAAAAATAAGACATTAATTTCCAGTTATTTTGTATTGTACCATTTGGGAGCTCTGTATCTAGCAAAACACCAGTTTCAACAGTCCAGCAGCGAGCAACATTTTCTTTAGTGTATCCTCCACCACCAGTAACCTTCAGAAAAGACATGCATATGATACCTTAAACAAGTCAGAAATAAACAAGTAGCTCAGATCCTTACCAACAGTGGCAGATTGAATTTCTTCACAAATCTTACACATTCTGAATGTCCTGTTAACAATCACTAAATGAATAGTAAAAAATATTAAAGAAACTTATAGAAAACAATATGACAAACTACTTGTCAGGATAATATTTAAAACTAATTGTTTGTACTTTCCTCCTGAAACAAAACCAGAAACATGGAAATTTATTTTTACAAGGTATGAAAAATTATTTCAAACAATGCAAAAGACAACCCAATATGAACACTTATATTGAGACCCTGGAAACTACAAGCATTTTTTAGCTCACATGTCAACAAAGGGTAGATACATTATAAGACAACATGACTAAAACACTAAAAGGCAAGAGATAAACACCTTCAATGGAGAGGTTAAAACAGCCCAAGCGATCACCAGCAAGTGAATCAGCTCCACATTGGAGAACAATAACACCTGGCAGATATGTTTCAACAACCTTGGAAATAATCTACAAAATATAACCATCCAAGAAGCTAGTTCATTAAAGAGGAAGATAAAAATCTGTAGATATAGCCTTCTGTACTTTACTTGCCAGATCATTTCTTACTGTTTTAAAAAGCCGAGTAAAACTAGCATCATCTATTCCATCCTTGAGTGGGACATTAATGGCATAATATTTTCCTTCCTTTTCACCTATATCCTTCATTCAATATATCCATATAATCTCAATATCCTATAAATCATAAATCAACATAAAATGAACAAGAAAAAAAATCAAACACACAAATGTATGCTAAATTAAAGCACAGTGGAGGATACGAAAAAACTCTATGTAGAGTCAGAATAGTACAACAATATTTGGAACAGACAATTATATCTTGACTGTTAATGAGCATGACATAAGACTATGGCAATTATAGCATAAAACCTATGCCATTTTAAAATGAGTTTTCTTCCTTTCCCCATACTCCAATTCTTACGGATCAACTTGTCTAAATGTGGAAAATATGAAGGTCTAAATTTAACATCTCAACCTATTTTCATTCATTTTATTATCAATGGGAGGCTACACTTTTTTACCCCACCTAAGTGCCAGCACATATCAACTTTATTTTAACATTTCAAATAAGCATCACAATTTTGTCACTCTCAGCATTCACAACTCTGATAAATCAATTTTTAAATCCTGAAACATCCATGAATGCAAGATGATCCTTACTACATATATCATCACTATAGAAAATGTTTGGGAATGAACAGTTAGGGAAAGTTTAAAGCAACTAATTATTCTTAATAGCATAATCATTATACAAAGGTACAACATAACCGAAAACAAAGCTAATGTCCTTCCACCTAACATCTGAATGAAGACATTTGTTTGCTCCATTTGATCCCCCTTTTCTCCTCCAACTATAATAGAGTAAACCAGATTAAACTCAAGTACATATACCATTTTTTGAGAAAGTTATTATGTGAAATATTATTCCATGTTGAGAGATGTAAAACTCATATCCCAAGGTGTAACAAATAATAAACAAGAAAACAATTACAACAAGATATGAATGACATCATGAAATGACAACAAACACAAACTTAGCTGACAAGATTACACCTACTTTACAATGAAATCAACAAGAGAACTAAGAATAATTACTTTAACATCGCCAGTTCCAGGAAAGAAGATGTCACCATATTTATGGAAACTGACGGTCATTACCCTGTTTTCAATGTACATCGTTAATATCTTTTTGTTGTCCACTCTACACAAGCTATATAAATTACTTTATGCAACAAAAAAAAACATTTTATTAGAAAATAATTGAAGGAAATAGATTGGCAATGAAATTATCCTCTAGCTATTGAATTGACAAGTCAAATAAACATGTTGCCTGTCTGTGAAATAGAAAGCTTCTTCGACGCCGTCACCATGATGAACATCTATATCAATATAAAGAACTCGAGCATGATATTTAAGAAGCTCCAGGATCCCCAAGACCAAGTCATTAATATAGCAGAAGCCTGATGCAGAAGACTTTTTCGCATGATGTAAACCACCAGCCCAATTTATAGCAATATCACAAAGCTGATGGTTTAGTCTTCTTGCAGCATCTACAATATAAATTAAGCTAGTAAACTGAAATTAAATATACAAATACATTGAAGAAAATTAATATTACCAATCGTGCCACCAGCATATATTTGACAGAATTCGAAAAGATTTTCAAAGACAGGGCAGTCTTCTCCAAGATTATCTGAAAGGGAAAATATTTAAGTAGCAGATTTTCAACATTAATTGGAAACATTAAACAACCATAGATCAATCGATATAAATAAATAAAATAGTAATTAGCGATTGCATGAGAAGAGATATATACAGACCTATGATTAGAGAGTGGGGGTCTAGTTTATTCAATTGATTGGTCAGCATAGAAAGGAGAAAAATTAGAAGAAAACAAACAATTTTTGGTTGACTTGTTTTTTTAGTTGTGAGAATAATAATAATAAACTGATAACCATAAAACAAAAAGCTAACCAACTGCAAGTGCCAATTGAAGTTTGTAAAATTATACCACTATAAATATCTAAGTCTTTAAGTCTTAATTGTGTTAAAAAGAGTTCACTTTGATCTCCCTCTATAGGCACACTTGCGATTTTCATTAGTCCAACTTGTCTAATTATAAATTTTAATGATCATTGATGGTATCCGCATATATTTCCTGAGCGACCTATTCTTTCCCCGAGCACTTGTCCCATTCAGGCTCAAGAGATGTGATGTAGCTCGGCTGCTGCCCTTAATCAGACTTTATTCAACTACACTCCTCAGTCCGACTTGAAGGTGAGACATGTGATGGTGCACAAAGTTATTCCTGAGCATCGACCTCTCTTCCCGACCTGTCAATCCCCTTTTTTGAGCACTTGACCTTCGTCTTAAGACTTCCCACTCGTATTCAGAATGCTACAATATCCATGACTACTACAGTATCCACAATTGCTATAGTATTTGAGACGCTATAGTACCCGTGTAGCTACGGTAGTGCTACTGTCTGTATTTCCTGAGCGATTTATTCTTTCCCTGAGCACTCATCCCATTCAGGCTAGGGACATATGATGTAGCTTAGCAGTCGCCCTTACTCAATCTGACTTTATTCGCCTACACTCTTCAATCCAACTTGAAGGAAGGACATGTAATATGCCCAGAGCTATTCCTGAGCATCGGCCTCTCTTCCCGACCCACCATCCCCTTTCCCAAGCACTGGGCCTTGGTCTTAAGGCTTCCCACCCGTATTCGGGATGCTACAATACCCGCAATTGTTATAGTATCCACGATTGCTACAATATTCAAGGTGCTACAATACTCGTGTAGCTACAGTACTCGGGGTGCTACAATAACTATGAAGCTTCAGTACTCGGGAAATCAATGTATTCTCCCAAGCACTCGACATGCATTCGACGATTTCCCATTCGGATTTGAGAAATCCAAAGACTCGGCTTCAACCTCCGACAAATTCCCAACGGCTCGACAATGTCAGTGTACGATCTAACAGTTGTTGCCCTTAGCCCTCTAACGACCCGACAATGTCAAGTACTACATAGATATTCCTTTCCGTCACTTATGTAAGGACCGACAGAGGTAAATGAAAAGAAAATTCTTTTCTCACGCACGAACGCAACACTTCTCAAAATCTCTCTTTTCAGTACTCTTTTTCTCTTTCTCTTGCATCTCTACAAGCTTTCAATTCCTCCACTTAGAACTAACTTGAGCGTTGAAATAGCCGCACTAGTAGAATCGGCCAATCCTAATGTACTTTTCCTCTTAGGCCATCAGATCTTGAGCTTAAAGGAGGTGATCGTAGTTTTTGGGAGAGGAGGAGCCCAAGCAAGCAAAAAAGGACACCATCAAATTGACGTCTGTGGGAAAATCTTACAAAAAGCTACGATAAAGATGAGTCATCCCCATTACAGAAGGGGGAGATAAGGAGGATCCATCGCCAACGCTTCCTCTACCGATCTCCTTGAGCCTAACGCTTTGTTTCTTCTCAACGGTCATACCACCTAGTCGTGGCTGTCATAGTGAAGTGGCCTTCTATGAAGATTAGCCACATTATTTCATAGTAACGAAAAAAAGATATTGAGGTTGAGATACGAAGATTGAAGAAAAGAACAACGATGAATGCTCCGATTTGTCTTCCCAAATCGTACAACTGAAGCATCCTCGAGCAAATCTATGGATTTTTTTTCATCATGTCAGATTCATGGAGATCTATGGAACCCAGAGGTAATCAATCCTCGTTTTTGTATTTTTTGGACCGATATATTCTTTTGTACAACTTGTTTTGGTTGTGAGTATTTGTCATGGTGGTCGATGATAACAAAGCCCCTTCCTTGTTCACAATAGTGCGGCAGCATCTTTCAAGGTATATAACCCACGAGTAGACGGTTGCGAATCGTCCTTGCCTCCTCCATCATGGCCCATAGTGTGGAAGCTTGATCTTGCTGGTTTTCGAAGGGGCTTAAGACTTTCATTTCTAGTTCCTTCTCTCCCTTCCGCCAAGAGAAGGCTCTTCAGACTCAGCAACCTCATTGGCATAGTCTACTTGTTCAATCATTTGCTCGAATGAAATGTTCCTCTTGAAATGTCGCAGTCTCTAGATGTGCTTGGCGACTGCTGAGGTTTTAGTAATGAAGAAGAAAAGTTACTTATGTTTTGTGTGCTAATACATTTTCATGTAGTGCTAATACATTAACGAGCTGTGGTTTTAAGGAATTCCATCATGTCTGCTTACGCCCAACACAGACAATATGACAAGGTGTTGCAGACCTTTTCGATACATGAGATTTCGACGAAAACATGTTCTTATTCTAATGTCCCAGCTTCTACAATTATTCACAGATATGTTTTGATCAAGAAAAGGGTTTGGTTAGTAGGGGAATGAATGAAGAAGCAATTTAATAGTTCGCTAGAATGATTGGCCATAGATTCCAATCTACTGCTGCTAGTGTTGGCAATATAATCAATACCACATCGGGAGAAAAAAGTATCAAACAAGGAAGAAAATTTTCATGGCCATCTAATCAAAATGGAATTTTATTATTATGAGAGCATTGAAGCCTCTTTTGTTGCAATATATTCAAGGAGCTTGAGTTTAGAAGAAGCAATCTTGGAATTTGGGAGAATGAAGGGCAATTTTGTTAGTTCATCATTGCGCTTGCTGAGCACTATTAGCAAAAAAAATAGAACCCACCCCTTTATATCTAAGCACTACTCCTTTGTGTATCTCAAACAATACTCCTTTGAATCCTGAACATCGTTGTCAAAGGTGGGACCCACTTAATCAAAAAAATATGACAACGCTAAGCACTCCATGCATGCAAAGGTGGGACCCACTTAATCAAAAAAATTACAATGTTGAGCACTCCATGCATCCAAAGGTGGGACTCGCTTAATCAAAAAATGACAATATCGAGCACTCCATGTATTCTTCAAAGGTAGCACCTACTTAACCAAAAAATGACAATGTCGAGCACTCCATGTATTCTTTAAAGGGCACCAAGCACCCCGTTCTACACCATTTCTAATAGTAGAATTCATCTCATCCAACCATTTCAAAATGTTGGGACCCACTTTATGCAATCATTGCTTCTTCATGCAAGGAGTCGAGCACTCTGCTGAATACTTTTACCAAAGGTGGGACCCGATTAATCCAAATGAATGACAAGCAATGACAACATTATCAAGCAGTCCCTGCATTCATCAAAGTGGGACCCGCTTCGAGGAAACCAGTAACGTAGCTGAACACCATAGCATTAGCCCAAGTAAGTTGTAAAGAGCATCCAATCAGTCATCGCCTGAATGCCCGACAGCCTATGCACTCGGGAGCTAAAGGCTCGAGAGCCCGAACTCAAGTGCGTTCAGGAATCAGAAACTTTAAGAGCTCAAACCTGAATATTACAGTTACAAAGATGGGAAAAGAGCGACGATGATACAGATGCATCCTTTGAGAAAATGCAAGGGAAGAACAGCAATCATGCAACGTCCACTGAGGCTCAGGCACCATCCATCTCGACCACACGTCCTCAACTCTCAACATTTGTCACGCGACCTTATTATGGTTTCACTTCAGATAAGTTTATGGGAAATGTATTGATAGATATGCGTGGTAACTATGGACCACTTCTCAAATTACCTTTTGCTTCTTTAGACACCCTCGGCTTAGGCATTTGTACTATTACTTCATTGTTCCATGGGGATTCTGGTCTTTATGAGTATATTTTGGTGCAAATCTGGATATGTTGTTAAGGCCAATTCTTGAGACACTTTACAATGCATCAAGGGGGACATCTAATCAGATATATATGCTACTTTAATGCCAGTATACATCAATTGATATTTCTTGGAACTCTCTTAATATCTTGATCTCTATGTGTAAGATAAGATGGGCAAGAAGCATGATTAAGCTTGAGCACATTGTGGCCAGAACTTGTTTGTATTAAACAATGGGGGCTTCCGCTGATAATCTTAAGGAATTTTCACTGGCAAGATAAGTCTCTACGTCTCATTGTCGCATTCATCTTTTATAGTTTTATCTTCTTTGCTAATTTAATGAATTCCTATATCACTTGGTGATTTATCTATTTACTGATTCATTAAATATGGTGTTTACATGCTATACTATCTTTTCCTTATATGATTGATCCTTGGTGATTGTTTGTTCATTGAAATTCCTACAAATGAATTTTCTTGGGTGAGGGGCAATCATGTATTTACTTGGAAAACAAACATTAGATCAATCACATAATTCAATTCAAAAGGTATATCTAGATAGATAATTGCAACAATCGCTATCTTATAATCTTTTCTAGTGACAAGTTTTAAAATTTCACTAGCAAGCTAAGACTTTAAAACAAGATAGGTTTCTAAAGATTTTTCCTCTTAATTCATATTATGAATTTGCTAATTTTATATGTATATTTGTAGTCTCCTTGGATACTTTCAGAATTTTACAGAGCTGTCAAGAGACTATCCCAAGATTACAGAAGCAAGCCTAGCTTTCATTATCCTCTCCTTGGTCTTCCGAGCTAAGCGTTTAAATCATCTTCTTTATTATATTCTCCCCGACTCTATGAGTACTCGAGAGTAGTGAGATTGAGCCTATTATACTCTTTCCAACTCCACGGATATCCGAAAGTCGTGGGATCCCACTATTTCTCTCCTGTATAGTGGCGGCCTAACCCGCAATCTAGGGATTGAACCATACTCTCTCCGACTCAAACATGGGCATAAATCCTCTAGGAAGGGTCGGTTCATTTCATTCAACTCAACTCGGGCTCTCAGCACTTTGGCCTCGACCACAGTTTGACTCACTCATCATTCAATTATGCAACAGCCAAATGGCCTTATGTCAATCCTCTAGCCCGGCCACACAATCTTATTTTATTCTCTCAAGCTCTTAGTACTTCAACCTCGGCTACACAACCTAACCCTAGTTCTACAACTGAGCCGCACGACCTTACCTCTTAGTACTTCAATCAGACTCTCCTGCTTAGTACCGTGCTCTTCAATAGTCACATGACCTCAGTCCTTTTGTTTAGCCTCTGTTGCTCAACGGCCTCATGACCTCAGCCCCATATTATTCTATAACAGCCTCCAGGCTAGGTTCTTTTCATAAAGATTCCTAGTGAAATTGATTTTCTAAATTTATTGGTATCCCCATTTGTTATTCCTGAGTGCGACTGGACTTTTAGTCTTATTGAGATTGATCTTTTATTTTTCTCTGTACTTCTTACTAAGCTGCTTAGTACATTATTGGGCTTCTCATACTCTTGCTTTCAAATTATGTTATGTTACATTATAATAACTTATGTGCTATAGTTTATTATAATAGTCTCTGGGCAAACTATAACAACCTATGGGTTAGATATCTTACAATAGCCTCCAGGCCAACAGCTTATACGCTATAATATCTTCTAACAACCCCGAGCAAATTATAACAACCTATGGGCTAGATATATTCTAACCACCTTCAGACAAACTATAACAACCCTATGGGCTAGATATCTTACATTTATTTTCGGGCCAACTTATAATAGCATATACATAATAGTATCTTCTAATAGCCTCAAGGCCAATTTATAATAGCCTATGGGCTAGATATATTCTAACAACCTCCAACAGCATATAAGCTAGGTATCTTACATTCATCTCCGACTCAACTTATAACAATCTATAAGCTATAATATCTTCTAATAACCTTCGAGCAATGTATCACAACACATGTTCCACAACAACCTCTGGGATATACTACACTATCCCAACTTCTTGGGATGTACAGTTCAATATCATCCCCAAGAGAGGCTAAATTTCTAGTCTCCTCAAAATTTCTCAATTACATCCCTAGAATTCTCAATATTACAAGATTGGATATTTTGTCTTCTCAAAAGTTTATGGTTACGTTTCCTAAATTCTTTAATATTATCCCCGAGCGGGACTGGATTTTCGATCTTCTCAAAATTTCACAATTACTACTCTGAAATTCTTCAATCATGTTCCCGAGTAGAACGGTATTTCTCATATTCTCAAAACCTCTTTGTAACATCCCCAGACAAGATTGAGTTTGCTTATTTTACCAGAACTCCTCAATATTGCAACTGAGCAGACTGGATTTATGGCCTTCTTAAAGCTTCTTAGTCCTATCCCTATGTTGAGTTCTGATAAACTATTGAGGAGCGTATTATACTAGAAGTCTAATACTGCTACATCACATGTCTCGAGCCCGAATGGGGCGAATGCTTGGGGAAAGAATAGGTCGTTCAGGAAATACATCTAGATATCATCACATGTCCTCCCTTTAAATCGGACTAAAAAGTGTAGTCGAATAAAGTCTGATAGAAGTATTAGTTCAAAGATAATCAGCTTGGCCATAACATCTGGATACCATCACACAGCCATAACTCCAGATACCATCAGGAACAAACAAGAATATCAAGAAAACCAGAGAAAATCATATCACTCCCAATTAGGGAGAGAAGATCGATCCCACGATTGCATGGACATATACCGTAAGAGTACCAAAGAGACCAGAAGACCCATCCCACTCGGATATAATAAGAATAACAGTGAGAATACTAGAAGTCTAATACTATTCTGACTGGGAAGAAGAACAGTATTAATCTATTTTATCAGAACTCATCAATGATGATGACTAACCAATATTAATCTATTTTCATTTTATCATCCATATAAACTACACTTAATTGCTACTCTATATTAGTATTTTTTTTCTAATTAGACATCCAACTTAGCACTCCTATCTTTGTTATACTAACTTTTTGTATGTATAAATTGGCCATACCAGTGTCTTCGAAAATTTTCCTTTTAGCTTATGCAGAGTCTTACACTAACACTGGTTGCACAATACTTGAAAAGTTAGATCCCATAACTTCAATTTTCTTAAATATCGTAATCATCAAGTGTAGTGTAAGACTCAACCAAGTGTATCGTACAAAGAATATAAAACATATGCTAGTTCAGTGTACTATAGTAAATAGATGTTAAGGGATGATGCTAATTACAACATCAACAATATAAACTACACTTAATTGCTACTCTATATTAGTTTTTTTTCTTAATCAAACATCCAACTTAGCACTCCTATCTTAGTTATACTATCTTTTTGTATGTATAAATTGCTTCAAAAATTTTCCTTTTAGCTTATGTAGAGTCTTACACTAACATTGGTTGCACAATACTTGAAAAGCTAGATCCCATAACTTCAATTTTCTTAAATATTGTAATCATCAAGTGAGTGTAAGACTCTACCAAGTGTACCGTACAAAGAATATAAAACATACGCTAGTTCAATGTATTATAGTAAATAGATGTTAAGGGATGATGCTAATTACAACACCAACCAAAAAACTGATGTATCATTTTTAATTCACTATTTTAAAAAAAATGTTTGAATGATTGGATAATAATTCAGTATCCATTTTCAGAATTATTCATAGTCAACCCTTGCAAAGTTGAATTTGGTTGACAATTATTCTTGTGTATTATTAACAAGAGAAGGATACACTATCCCATGGAAATATCCAGCAAACTTAAACCTAAATAGATAGCCCATCAAATTTCTCAAAGAAAGGCTGGAACAATATAGAGCTCAAAATCTACAATAGAAGAACTTCGACAAGTTTTCTGAGAATGGAGGCTGCCAAGTATACATGACATTATGTTGGAAGATCAAAGTTTGATCTCTTAGTTTTTTGAGCTAATAGGTCAACAATATCAATTTTCAATTACAATATTGTAAAAATGCATAGCTGACCACAATAGTTTGAACAAACATAATTTAGCGATGACGATAAAGTAAAGAACAAGGAAGTGCCACAATGTTGCAACTTGTCAATGGTTAACGTTGACTTGCTAACTGCTATATCCAAAGCTCGAGCCATTAAGAAAGGGATCAATGATTGAACTCTATCTGTTGCTCTAATATCATGTTGATAAAGTTGATTGACTAATCAGTTATCCCATAAGCTCTGAGTTGTTAGGAGAACCACCAACTTATATACTTTTATCCTTAAGAATCAACAAACCAAAAAACTACAATTCATGTTACAGGAAGTAAAAGGCATGAAAAAACCAGGACTCTTGCAAGAAATGAGAAACATAAGGTACATCCATTGTGTAGAATAAGCAAACAAACAAATGAACCTCTTCCTGTCCATACATCTAGCCAACTCGTCAGCAAACAAATTTTGTGTGTTAGGACTTATTCGGTGCAAAAATTCCACGTAATCGGTTGAATGAAATTGGGCCAGCTCCACTGGGTATGCCTTGTGTGGTCGCTGCAAAGGTGAAATAAATCTTTAACTTAAAAATGTGTCCGGAAGAATACCATAAATTTAGAAAAGGAATAATATGACTAACATATATCTCCATCTTCTTGTAAAGACCATATGAGAGCACAAGATGGTGGGTCATACATAGGCGGTGTGGTTTCATTGGGTGATTAGGTCCAAAATAAACATTCCCAACTTCCCCTGCAAATTCAATGCATATAAACCAATAAGTAGCTTAAAAACTATCCAGAAACAATTTTTAGATGGCTAACATACCAGTAAGAGTACAGAAGTCCAACACATTAACACATGAATGACTGGACATGTTTCTTGGCAGATTAAATTGCATGATGAAGTCAATTGGTGCTCTATCTAGTCACAGGATACATTTATAAATCATGATGGACGAGTAGAGACCATGGAAATCTTATGAGTTGATAAATGTTGAGTTGAGACTAGTACAAATTAAATATTCAAAGATGATAAGAACCTGCATCCTATATCGTACGAAAACATAAAAAAGGTTGAAAGAGGAGATAGATGACCACTTTGAAGAGATGGACCCTTTGATGGACCTCCAGTAATGGTCACTTCAAGGGGATCAACCTCCAAAAAGCAAAGAAATTTGATTAATTAAGTGTATTGCTTCATTGCTTGCCTCTAAAGGATACATAATTATAGGATCGAACTCGGCGCTAGAGAGAGATGAATAGCGTTACAAATTTTATGAGTTTTAAAGGACGAAAAATAATTCTAAAAATATTGACAGAGTAATATATTGGAATAAATATAAATAATTAAATCAAGTATTCTAAGAGCAATAATATTTTATAGGTTAACATATAAAGCATACAACAATTATAAAGATGCACAACATAAATAAATTAATTCCTATTTTGATTAACTTCTTTTTAAAAAAATCTAGAGGTGAAAAAACCTTTAAAAGAATCTAAAAATAAAACACACAATAATACAAGAATGTACAGCAATAATAAAATAATTTGGTAGTGCTCAAGTTGCCATTTATGAAAGATAGAACGAACTAGTATAGTTCCATACACGAATAACAATCCTTTATTTAGAACCACAGGAAAAAAAAGACCACCAGAAATTACTTTTTTTGGACGAAATTCGGTGCTCCTAAACATAACCAAATGTGATATACAATTATATGATACTTATTTAGAACAATAGATTGTCTTAATAAAACGAGATTACCAAGCAAAACATGAATTAGATATAGAAACCAGAGAAGCTATGATGCGAGGAGGAAATTACTTAGGAGATGTAGCTAGAGCTATTTGGAAAGCCTACAGATAAAATTCCCAGAGGAGATAGCTAGAATAGCATCCCAAAGAAATAATATACTTAATTTTTGTTATACTGGTCTAGACATTAAACAAAGAGAAGCTATACATGACTTAAAACAACTTTAGTTTTTCAGCTGGAATTGGATTAAACCTTTTTGCAATAACTTTATAGCACTTATAGTAGTATCAGACAACTACTGTAATCTCAAACTAGAAGAAAGGCTATTTAGTAAATTACCCGAAGATCTGAGAAAAAAATTCACAAAATCTGGACTGATATGAAAATAGTACCACAATATGATAACATAGCAGTAAGAGTCTAGCATATCATCTCTATACTTAAAGAAAAATATACGTACATTCAAATACAAAAACAACTTAAAAATCAACAATATGGCTTTTGTAGCCAGATTTATACTCCAGAACAATATGACTTGAATAAACATCAACCCTACCGCAGAAGACAGAGACCTGAAATCCAAACAAAATCAAAAAATGAAAACCAAAAGAACATATTATTCAAGGAAAAGTAAAATTAGAAAATCATATTTAAACAAAGAAAAATATGTCAGGAGATTTAAACCACAAAAGACATACGCTAATACCATTACCCATTTCGCCTGTAATCAACTTGGACACTTATCTTCTGCTTGTCCAAGTAAAAATAATTTTTATACAAGAGAAGCTAAACTAGTCTCTAGTACTAACTTAAATCTTGTAGAAGTCCAATCAGACGTTTCTACAGCATCTTCTATATACTCTATTGTATCTGTCAATGACTTAGAAGAAGTCTCATCTTCTTCTGATTATGCTCTAGTTAACTCTTTTCTAGACAACTTTTATGAGACCCCAGAACAATTGAAAGACACTAATCTACAACTAGACTTAGATAAAGTTGGGTTAAGAGATTGTCAATATGATTGGAATTTTAAGACAGGAATGGACAATGTTCCTTGTTACATATGCAGATTTTATCCAGCTATAGACAAATGAGAGACTTGCAAATTACGAGAAAACAAATATGTAATCTCTGCCTTCAACAAACTTATAATATTACAATTCCAACAACACATACTATCCGAGGAAGTATTAGAAATACACTCTTATAGACACGAGTTTCTGTATTAAAAACAAGACTTAACCAATTAGAAGATGAAGCCGTCTCCAAAAACATTCCATAATAGACCCAAAAGGAAAAAGAATCTTGATACAAGACCAAGAGGATAGTGAACCCCCGGATACTGACATAGTCTTTATCAAAACCCCTAGTATCTGCAATACAGGAAGAACCATAGATATGTGTTAAATGTTTAGCCAACATACATGGCTATGAATTTACCCTACATGCCTTTTTTGATAGTGGAGTTACTAATTCTACTATAGATGAACTAACTATTAGGTTCATTCTACCCTCAGAACTTATAAGGACCTCAATTCAACCGTTGGTCAGTACTCAATTTGATGGTCAAAAACTCTTTTGTTCATATTTTGTTACCAACATACATCTATGATTCTATACGAATTGTGACATCTATAGCCCTCCTCTATCATTACCTAAACTTTAGGTCAAACCCTTAAACCACCCAAATATTCATCTTATCTTAGATTTAAATTTTCTTATTGTCTTCGACTAACCCTCCTACTTAGTAAAAATTATGCCCTTTTCTTCTCCACACCGATCATCTTTCCTATTGTCTCTGATTGCTCGTCATGAGACCCTTCAGATCCTTCCACATCACAGACAAAAATCACACAATGTCATTGTGTTACTAAGGGTTCTTGTACAAATAAAGACCAATTGTCTTCCTGCCTCTCTGCTTTACAAGAGGTACAGGAAAACTAGAACTATTTGGCTGTGAAAGCCCAACGAATATAGAAGACTTAGACATTCCTAATGATTTCCTCACTCCAACTTATTTATTACATCTACTTAATACACAATCAGACTTAGATACATTATTTCAAAATTAGAAATATTAGAAATTATAGGAGAAAACCATACCAAATACTAGAAAAGCGATAAGATCTACTATAAACTAGCTATCATAAATCCCGACTTCACAATCAAAGCACAAGACTTGAAATACACAAATTGGAAAGCAGAAAATGTACCATGCATATAAAATAATTATTAACACTAGGAGCAATACAAAGATCCTCTTTAAGATATAGAAGTCCTGCTTTCATTATAAATAAAGGAGCAGAACAAAAATGGCTTATAGATCTAGTAAAGTAATGGAAGGAAATTGGGGGAACATAAGATCTCAATTGTGCCTGTGATATTATCTAAATCTAGTTGTAGATTAGTATCTTCCAATATTTCTGAAGTCTCATAAGAGTTGTCTAGAAAAGAGTTAACTAGAGCATAATCAGAGAAAGATGAGACTTCTTCTAAGTCATTGATAGATATAATAGAGTATATAGAAGATGCTATAGAAACGTCTGGTTGAACTTCTACAAGATCTAAGTTAGTACAAGAGACTAATTTAGCTTCTCTTGTACATAAATTCTTTCTACTTGGACAAGCAGAAGATAAGTGTCCAGGTTGATTACAGGCGAAACAGGTAATGGTATTAGCATGTCTTTTGTGGTTTAAATCTTCTAACATATTTTTCTTTGTTTAAATATGATTTTCTAATTTTATTTTTCCTTAAATAATATATTCTTTTGATTTTATTGGTATTGTAGGTCTCTGTCTTATACGGTAGGGTTGATGTTTATTCAAGCCATATTGTTGTGTAGTATAAATCTGGTTGAAAAAGTCATATTGTTGATTTTTAAAT